>JAAMXS010003947.1:0-67975 GCA_019693525.1 Cylindrotheca fusiformis | reverse complement strand
GTGTCAAGAAGAAGACTGGACAGAACAAAGGCCGCCGTTTTTCATCATGGCACCTGTTAATTCTAATGGGACAATTGATTTGCTGGCTGCTTCATGGCTTCTGCCATAGGAGCAGCTCATGCGCTGCTTCAGAATGCTACCCTGTCCTGATGATGGGGTTTATGATGGGATGATTACGGCACCTGACGCTGAAAGCTTTGAGTATTTCATGAGGTACGGCATGGCGGACGAAGGACGACTCCGATATTGTGGACAAAGGAATTTTCACTCAGATGCTCCGAACCACCCTTGCCCCCAAGCCTTCGAGCCCTTCCAATCGTTCGCCCTTGCCTTTCGTCTTGATTTATTGGATGTGGTGGTTCCCCGCAAATCTTGAATTCGCTACACTGCCGAGTGCCTTATTTGGAGAATTCTCTGTTTCTGAAATGCCAAATAGTTGCATTGACGTTCCACCTGCCATAGATCACGAGTTACGACGTGTTTGGGTTGAAGAATAGTGCAACCCAACAACCCAACGGCATGGAGTCTGCATTCTATGTGAACACCAGCAAATCATTACCCACATGACGCCGAAAGTTGAAAGTATCTGTATTGATCGAATAACTCACGAAGCTTAGACTTGGGTACGATGATTGTCAATTTTTGCTCATGGTTTATTAAAGTGTTGAAAAATCCACAGTGACACTATTCTGACTAGTAAACACAACGCACTTGGTTTCCGGATTGTAGTAGGACTATTCTCAAGACACCAGAAGGGCGCTTTGGGGACACGGAATAGAAGTTGAGCTTGCAATTCACATGAATTCTATCTTTGTCATTTCCTGATTGACCTTTCAAGACGAAGAATTGTAATCAACTACAAAAGCTGATGAAATCATTAGTGCATTAAATCTCTGCAAAACAAAGTAAAACTGGATTGAAAATAGGTGATATTAAGAACGGAAATTGTGCTTCCAAAGAAACACTTCATTACGTTTTCGATCCGACGTCCGACCAAACATGATTTTACTCTGCTTTTTTCCCTCCTTCCAAATGTGGCAAGATTTTTGGCCTAACTATCTGGTTGTACAGTACTTCGGCACCTGTGGTTTTCGGATGGTAGAGCCAAATGATAAGTGCCATCTTGATGCCATAGTAAAAGGGAATGTACTTCACGAGGAAAGTAAAGAGGCCTTCAATCACCGTGAGAGAACAGAAAACAACCCAGTATGTAAGCCATTGTGTGGCATCGTCAGGAACTGCTTTCGGCGAAGATTCCATCGACTTGAAAGACATGTAAGCTGGATAGAGGAATCCAACCAAGTCTGTCACAAGTTTCACACCACCAAAACCTAAAATGACAGCAGAAACTAAAAAGACGGCTCCAAGGAAAAAGTACACCTTAGAATGCCCGGTTTTTTCTTCCAACTCCTTGAATCGCTCTGCAACGGACAAACATAGTGTGAGAGATGACGATTTCTAGTAACGCTTACAAGCGACGGGAAAGAACATTTGGGCAAAAACAAATTGAAACTAGGAAGTGGATAACGATTTCAAAGGAGTCGATACAGAACCACAGAAGACGACAGTCAAATTCCGAGTTCTGTGTAGAATCGGTACCACAACTACGTAATCCGTTCGCTGAACTGATTCGAAAGCATCGGAAATCTTCCGGCTTTCCGTGAACAACGGAGAAGGACGACTTCAATCCTCACTTACCGAATTGAGTGATTGATGGATACTTGGCGATGAAATCGTCAACTGTTTTTACGGCTTGGTCTACTTTATCCATGGTTTGACTTGGTAAGAAAGAAATATGATGTAACCTGTTCCGTCCATGGTGATGAAGAGCAAAGACAGTTCTCAAAAACGGGGTGGCATGCGTGCAGGAATTCAATCGTTCCGCGCGCGCATCCACTCCGCACAAGCGTGAAAGGTGCAATATAGTTTAGAGCCTCATGACGTCAGCTTGTTCATTGGGAAGGATATTGCAAACATATTTCTGTGACCAAAAAGGGGATATGATTGTTGTATGAACAACCAGAAATATGGCCGTCGGTAGACAATCTCGGTAGCTGGAAGTTCAAACATGATGTAGTAGAATGGAGGATCGTTTGAAAGAACCATTGTAACCACGACCCATCCTACGACATGCTATCAGAGATTCGAGTTCGTCCCAGAGAATTGATCGCGGTACTATAGTTTCTCTACAAGCTCTATTCCCAGCGTTGTCATAAGCAAATGAATTGTACCAGCTGTTGCCATGCATAGGGTTAAACGACTGGCCTTGATCTCTTCAGTATCAGCATTGTTCACGGAGCACGTTTCATAAAACTGGCATGGTCCGTTCGGAATTGGTTAGCAAAAGAAAGAAGAGAAGTACAGATGGAGAGATTCGCATACCTTGTTGAACTTTTGACTTGTCTCAAAAAGAAAATCACACATTTTGTGTGGGTAGAGGTCCTGTTCAACCTCATGTAGAATGTCAGGCAATCTGACGAGATTCCGGATCAATTCCAACTCTACATCGTCGGTAATTAAGATCTCAGAGGCCTCTGGCCATTCAATTGATTTTGAGTTTCCTTGACTTGTAGCTTTTCGTACTATTCCGCATATTCTCGCATACGCATATAGCATATAAGGAGCTGTGTTGCCATTCAGACTGAGCATTCTCTCATAACTAAATCGATAATTGGATTCTCGATTCAGGCACAAGTCGGCATACTTTACAGCTCCAATGCCGACAATTTTTGCAAGTTTATTGATTTCCTCGTCCTCTACGCCTTCATTCTCAGGTCGAGATCGCAAATCTTCCGACGCAATCCTAATTGATTCTTTCAGTAAGTCTTTGAGTTTTACTGTATCGCCAGATCGAGTTGCAAACTTCTTCCCATCTTCTCCCTGAACCAAGCCGAAGGGGACATGCTCCAAAGATACATGGTCGGGAATGTAATTCGCTAGCTTTGCAGCAGCAAAGACCATTTGAAAATGCTGAGATTGGCCAGCGTCGGTTATATAGAGGACGCGGTCAGCCTTCTCGCCACCCTCTTCGACTTCCATTTCAACTCGGTGTCGGATTGCAGCCAGGTCGGTGGTTGCGTAGTTATATCCACCATCAGATTTGCGAATCAGCATCGGTTGTGCAGTTCCATCCCTATTGGTGTACTTTGAAGAGATGGGGCAATAAGGCAGCTGCTTGAGCAACAGGAGACAGGAGCATAGGATTACTTACACCATCCAAAAACACAACCGTCGCTCCCTCGCTCTCTTTTGCCAGCCCTTGTTTCTCTAAATCCTCTACGACCCAAGATAAATATGGATTATAGAATGACTCCCCTCTCTCAACGAGGCCCTTGATATTTAAGATATCGTAAATCTGCAGCAAGAAAACTGAGCATCCAGAAAGGCACTTATCAGGTTCTACTTGCCAGTAGAGCTCTTACCTTCTGGTATTCAAGTCGAGAGGCAGCACAGAGCGAGTCCCATGCGGCAAGCTCCTCGGGACTGCCCGCCTGCAATTTGACTACACCCTCCCTCGCACGTTCTTTGAAATCTGGGTCGACATCAAACCGCTTCTTTGCGGCTTTATAGAGTTTCACCAAATCACCGAGATCCACGTTTTCTGACGTTTCTCGATTCAGCGCCGCAGGGTATTCATCTCTTAGATGTTCCACTAACATGCCGAATTGAGTTCCCCAATCTCCAACATGATTCAGCCTCACAACGTCGTGACCAGAGAACTCCAACAAATTACAAAGAGAATCCCCAATAATTGTTGATCTGAGATGGCCGACGTGCATCTCCTTCGCAATATTTGGCGAAGAAAAGTCGACAATTATTTTCTGCTTTCTCTTCGTTTTCGGAAGTCCCAGCCGCCCGGCAGAGTCTGCTGCCATTTTAAAGGCAGTTGAGGTCAAATATGCCTGTTTGAATCTCAAATTGATAAATCCAGGGCCAGCAACTTCTGGATCTTCCATGTAGTCGCAGATTTCAGGAGTTATTTTTTGAATGATCTGAGATGCACATTCCCTGGGGCTCATCCCAACATACTTTGCTAGGCCCATCGCAGCATTTACTTGGTAGTCTCCAAATTCTGCCTTCGTGGCCAGAGTAACCATTGTATCGGCAATCGTAAATGGTCTTGCGTTGGCTGCTGCCTCGTCTGCCATGGCCAGTTTTTCGTCGTCGCTGAGATTCAGGATTTCTGGGTTACCCTCTTGTCCTTTCTTCTGTTTCTTTTTCATGTTTAGCTTCGCAAGAGTAGTACGCCGGGCGACCTCTGCAGGGTCAAACAAATCTGTGATTGCGTCGAGTACTGCGTTTTGGACCCAACTCATGCTCTTGATCTCAAACCCAGAAGCTGTCATCGCTTGGGGACAATTATGAGTTGGTAATAGACGATTTGGTGATGGCCGGAATGCACGCTTTTTGGGAGTTTGAACTAGTAGCGACACTCCAAGCGCCCGTCTTCGGCCAATTCCAAATGCCGAGACTCTATCTGCCACCAAAACAAGCATGTTCATAATGATGGCACCGAGATAATGAGTTAACCTCATATTATGCCACGAGAATCAATGAAACGTAGCTACTGCAATGTTGAGAGATTGCTATATTGACCAGTTTCTTGTGATGGCTGATCTTGGTGGATGTTGGGTTGATGGGCCGTGCGTCACTTGTTGATGAGTCACGGGTCCCGTTCGAAGTCTCAATTCGCGCACCCGTCAAGGGATGTGCTGGCGCACAACACCAAACGGCCGGCTCATCATACCAGTGGTCGACACCACTCACATATATAATATTGGACCGACGTATGTCGTACCTGGGAGTCGTGCCCAGGTACTGTTGTTGTGTACGCAAAACATAGTGCCAAAACGTTTCGGACATAGATGTGTGATGACTCTCCTCACACTCCTACCTGCGCTATGTAGAGTCCTAGTTTTTGAGAAGAACAAACATACAATGCGCGCCAGCAATGCCTTTCCGTTTGCCAACCCTGCATTGCGCTTTTTGAAGGGTTTCACTACCTGCTCGTTGATTCTACGGTACTAATAGTAAAGCCCGAAGCCCTCCACTTCGGCAGAACGAAAAGGAAAAAACTCGTACAAGAAGAAGCTTCTGGTTTCTTGAGTTTCAGTTGAACAAAGCGAGGCAACAAACCGCAAAAGGTCTCGTATATTAGGTGAGGTAGTCATGCCGATACGGAGGGGAATTCAGGACTATCGTATTTGTTGATTCTTGTCTGCGAACGAGGTCACTGTTCACTTTTTCTCCTGCTTTGGTTTTGACGACTGGTTTGGAGGGGCGTTCTACGAAGTGTTCAGTACTGTTTTCACGACCGATTGTTTTAGCCGTGAAAACTAACCATTTCATCCGTCTGTTATTCCTCTTGGTTCAGAGACAAGCATTCTGGTGTTTTAACCTTCTGTAATCTAGGGTCAAAGATGAGCTCGCATGCTGGGTCACAGAACGAGATTGAAGAGAATTCATCCCCAAATCATCGGGGAAGAGAAAAGCAACGTGATGGGACTGGTCTAGAGCCTCTAGCTCCTGTCAGATGCATCAACCCTGCATCTGACATCAATTCTCGTCTCGATACACAGGTCGAGGTACGAGTATATCCATGCAACAACAGTAGCCAAGGAGGTGGGAAGAAAAAGTTCAACACCTTTACCATCAAACCTGAGGTGAGTGCTCACATCATATCTGTGGAAGTAGTTTTCTGTGTTCTTATGTTTCAAACTTCTTTTCAGGGTGTCATCATTCAAGGGTCCAACCGAAATCGGAATGCAAATACGATTGATCTCGGAGCCGAGTATGCTGCCCACATTGGAAGAAAGTTACAGAGATATGAACTCTCGGATACCCGTGCTTGTCAACTCTTGGTGACAACTCACTCAAAGAGTTTCTGGGTCGTTCCTGCCCCTGAAGCTTTCTCTCGTCACTCTGGTACGTGCAGGTTGCTTGGTGATAGAAAACACCCTCCAGCCCCCCATACGCTTCAAGTTGGTGATTTCCTTCGTGTTGGGTCTGTTGGCGTAGTCGTGATTGAAACGCATGATGGAGTTGAAAACCGTGTTCTCAGTGAGGATAAGATTCAGAAGATCATGAAAGACACGACAAACAGCAACGGGGGCTTCCTAGACCTTGCCGAGACTGATGGTGGTAAGTCATTGCGTTTTTGTTGTTGCTTCGTCTGCTTGTGAATCGCTCACACGTGTCTCGCGTTTTCTGCAGAGAACTCGGAGGATTCACTTGAGGACGTCCAGGGCACGAACCGCACTAAAGTTGATCTAGGAGACAGCCCAGTATGCTACATGTGTTTCGATGAGGAGGATAGCGATACAAACCCTTTGATTACACCATGCAAGTGTATTGGTGACACGAAATATGTCCATGTTGAATGCCTTCGAAAATGGCACACGGCTGAAGCTGATAATCAAATCTGTTTTCTGTCGTCTGTCGATGCCACATGCTCAGTTTGCAAGAGTTCATTCAAGTCAGATTTCAAACTTAAGGATGGTCGACATGTTAAACTCTTCAAGTCATCGCTTGAGCCTCCGTATGTCTCGCTCTTGGTTGCAACAAAGCACGAAATGGCGCAACGGCTGTTCAACACACGGTTTCAGTTGTCGTTTAGTACTCTTTTGAAGCCTGATGGTCGTAACGCTACTCGACCGTTGCTACTGGGGAGATCCAGTGGATCTGACATGGTTCTGGATTATCGAACAGTTTCTGCTCGCCACGCAGCAATTCGATTTAAGAATGGAGAATTTGTTTTCACCGATGCAGGCTCGTCTAACGGATCGTATTTGTATCTGCGAAGGCCTTTAGAGCTATCACCTTCACAGTCAGTTCAGTTTCGACTTGGCCGTTCGATGATATCAATGAAAGTTGTCAACAAGTGGAATCGTCGTTTGCTTCGTGCTGTTCGCCGAACTGGACAGTCTGGCACCAAAGATGCGGAGGAAAGCGATACTAGCGTCGACGATCGTTCGATCGGCAGCAACGATGATGATGTTCGGGTCACAGATGGCAGCACTGGTGTGGTGACGAAAACGGTCTCCAGGCGTACGAGAGAAAGCGTAATGCAAACGATGCCCCCACCCGGTCAGCTTTCACAGCAGTCTGGGAAGCACCTAGATTTACTATACGCGCTTGCATACCCCAAGCGAGACCAGAAAGAAGGCAGCCAAAGCCGCTCCAGCAGCAAACCTCGTGTGAAAGTTGTGGAAGAAAGTGCCGAGGGCAGTGAAGGGGAAGTGAAGGCGGAAGATGAAATTGTGGCCTCGAACACAGAAACTGTACTGGCTACTGAGTAGAACTATCTTGTGGAGTTTTTGGTAGGCGGATTTTAGCTCTTCTGTAACCCATTACTAATTTAGAATAATCCCAATGTAATTCCTGGAATTGGTTGAGCCAGACTGTATCATCGCATGATCGAGCCAGTTCGTGCGCACGAGCCTAGGTTGCAACCGTTTGTACTTCGCGTTCAGTAGAAGAAAAATTAATCTCTGTGTTCCATGCCTTTCTTACAAGAGGAATCAATGAAACAAGCAAACAGAGCCTCAATCGGTCTTAATATCATCCAATAAACTCGAACCATGTCTGCTACCAATGGAGTTGTGGAGAGGGCAGTGAAGGGGAAGTGAAGCCGGAAGATGAAATTGTGGCCTCGAACACAGAAACAGTACTGGCTACTGAGTAGAACTATCTTGTGGAGTTTTTGGTAGGCGGATTTTAGCTCTGCTGTAATCCATTACTAATTTAGAATAATCCCAATGTAATTCCTAGAATTGGTTTGCATGAATTGTCTTTCAGTTGTTATTTAAAAGTGTGCAATTGGTTGAGCCAGACTGTGCCATCGCAATGTCGAGCCGGGTCGTGCGCGCGAGCCTAGTTTGCAACCGTTGGGAGCTTGCGTTCAGTGTAGAAGAATAATCTCTGTGTTCTTCTAAGAGGAGTCAATGAAACAAGCAAACAGAGCCTCAATCGGTCAATATCATCCAATAAACTCGAACCATGTCTGCTACCAATGGAGTTGTGGAAACTACCTCAAGTGCAAGCTTGAATGATTTCTCTCCGATTTCCACTTTGGAACGGCAAGGGGCCGGGCCTTTAGGCCAGCGTCTTGTTATTGGGTTGCAAGCAAATGCTTCTTGCTGGCTGGAAGGAGGCGTGGAGTCTATTTTGAAGCTCAAACGAGGAGATAATTTGTCCACGGAGTCGGCCAAACACCCTGCACTGAACTTCGAAGAGAACTCAGAGGACGACTTTGACGCATTCGCATTTCTGCAAGAAAGCGGGGAGAAATCGAGTGGAGCGCAGGAAGTAGATGGGCATGGCAAACGAAAGCAAGGGATTGGCGGATTCTTCCGCAAGGTAGCCGCGTCCGCTTCGACCACCTTGGAGAGACAGATGCAGGGCCTTGCGGTGCGCATTGATCAAGGGCGAAATCCAGACCTGCTTCGCGTCGGCATGTATGACGCAGATTCCAACGAATTGCTTGCACTTACAGAATCTATGCCTATGCCAAGTGAGCGGCAAGATTTGCGTTTTGAAGTCCCGCTGACGTTACCTGCCCGATGGCGTCAAAAGAAAATACTTCTCAAGCTTTGGATCCAATCCGGCGCAGCATTGTTGCAGAGTACAAAGGCTGCAAGGAACTATTTGCTGGCGACTACTAGCATTGATTGCGCTCAACTATCAATCGGCATCCAAGCAGTTCCCTTAACGTCAAAACTTGTAGTTGGAGGCAAGCTGGAGCTCTGCGTGATGCCTGATCCCAAATTTTCTCAAGTTGTTGTAGATCGAAATTGGAGTTTAACTGATCCTGATACAACTGCATATGCCAGCAGTCTCAACTTTTTGCCCCTGGATCAGTCTTATGCTTTTAAAGGAAAAGAGGGTACGCGCTGGCTAATGGCGACAGAGCGTGCCACTGAATCGACTATCGTGCTACCGGTTGCTGCTTCCGTGATGGAGCTTGCAGCCAGAGCGAGTCTAAAGTCCCTACACCACGCACAGTCGGTTGCGAAGAATCTTCGTGCCAACAGGCATGATTCAAACGATCCATCCAAGAGCACTTGTTCAATGGGTGTCGTAGGGGTTACAACCGAAACCCCTCCGGCGACAACTGGAAATCTTTCCATAAGCTGGCGACGACCTGATTCTATGTTTGAGCTTGAGCTTTTAGCTAATCACGTGATCCCGATATCAGGCGAAGAGTTTGTGTCGCCCTCTTCAGTGATAAACCTAAAGTTCCATCCGAAACTTTGTACAGAGGATATTTTGCCAGGGTAAGGCTTTGAATTCCTCCTATTTTCGCGTATTCTCTTTTACTGACCGGTTTTCCCTCCTATGTCAAAGAGTATTGAATCAATGGGGCGGTAGACTTCCACAGAACGGATACTTGTTAGGGAGCATCTACTTTTGCCTTAGCATTCAATCAAACGATTATGTCGACCTGTGGGAAGCAAACGTTGCACTCGAAAGCTATGTCAACAGCCAGAACAATTCAGTTCAAGTTCCGCTTCTGAAAAACGGTCTTTCTGTTGGCAATCTGCTGATGCAAATTCAAATCTCAATGCCAACTGAAAAGCCGAAGTTTGCTACTATTCCGTCTAATGATGGGTTGGTATCACTTGTTGGCCTTGAAAATTTGGCGGTTGGCGTTAATCCTGTTCTTGACGCTGATGCTACCAGCATACCTGGGATGGATTCTCTTCGTCATCAACAGTTGGCCACAATGGGATACTTCTTCACTGTCCAATACATGGAACAGCATCTGAGTATTCGGCAGTCCGTAACCGAGTCATTCCAAGACAGAGCCCGGGCCTACAAGCAAGCTCTATTGCAGCCAGAGACAGTAAGCCCCCATCAGGTCAGATCCCCGAAGTCTTTCCGTCCAAGTGCAAGCCGCTCTGCAGCTCTTTTGTCTGCCATTCCGTTCAACGTTCATGTTTCTACGCTGAATATAAATGAGGTTAATTCAACTCATGATATTTCTTCCGCGAAGCAATATCAAGGTGCATCTTTCCACAATGTCACGCACGGGGCACCTTCTGACCATGCACGTGGCTTTGGAAATGTCCTCGCTGGTATCAGCAGCTTCAATGTTTCTGGAGGGTTGAGAAGGCTGGAAAAAAAAAGAGTTGAGTGCGCAGGGGCTCTCGAAAAATCCCAGAATCAATTGATTGCCGCAGTTGGGAATTATCTCGCCACTGCACGCAAGATTCATCAAGTCAATCACATCCCAGCAAGGCATGCTGAAATCCAGGGACTGCGGTGGAAAGTATTTGAGTGTGTCCATAATCTCCATCATGTAACATGGATGTGTGCGGTCCGCCGGGCAAATGTATTCTCGCAGTCTCTAGGTCTTGCATTGTCAAGCTACTTGACCACCATAAGCGATATCGAGAAGTGTGCAGCGGGATGGCCGGATATTTGGAGAGTAAGTTCTACAATGACCGTTATTATTCGACCTCAATTCGCCGACTCATGCGTCCCTCTCTTTTTTTAAAATCCAAGCACCACGGTTATATGGTATGCTTCGAAGGTCTACTCAGTGCTGCTGGGAAAGAACTCGGAATGATTGAAGACGCAAGGTGAATTATCAATTTCTGGCAAGATAGGCCAAGGCAAAGATGGCCGATTCCTATTTTCTCATCACATCATATTTCTCCCATCCTCAGTGTAGCAATAAAGATGCTTCGAATGGTCAGAGTAGTAATTATGCCGGACAGTAAGATTTCAACCAAGGCGATGAACAACGGATAATCTTATCAGCTCCTGACACAATCATGTTTTTCTTGCAAAGTAGATGGTCAACCCAGCAAGGCCGTAAGTGTACCTGGTTCGCCTTTCTTGAAATGGGTCAACCTATTTGCGTCGGGTCAAGGATCCCAGCGGCAGTTCCTGTTACAAGTTGGCGTTGATCAAGCTTATTATCGAGAAAGGGTCCCTGCTCCTATACAAAATGGGACAGCAGTCCAATTCTACCCTGTCTTGTATCAAGTTGGAGTGGATATACGTCAATGGGGAGCGCATGCCGGCTCAAATCTATTGAAGCAGAATGGCAAGCAAGATGGCAAAAACGAGATTAGTAAAGGGCTCGTGGATGACGAGGATGATGACGTTGGTGTGGTAGATGACGATGTGTTGGTTTCGTTGAATTTCGAAGCTCTACAGAAGGTACGATTCGCAGCTTTGTTTCTAGTCCCAATCGGGACCATAGTGGAACGAAAGTGTCTGACTGTTTTTGAAGATGAATGCGTATGCCCACGCAATCAACCCTCAGCAGATACTGCTGGATAAGGTCCAACAGGCGATGAATTTTGCGTTTGCACCGCATGATGGAAGCACTAGATCAGACGGCGATTCTTTGTTGCCGGTGCATCCCTCCTTGTCTCTTCTTCACTCACATATCATTAGCTCGGCAGGGAAAATGAACCATGCCATCCTCGACGAGGCGGCGACGCTCGCACAACAGCTGGGTGGAGGCGGTCTGGTCTTCTGCAAATCCGGAAAGGACAGGACAGCGATGCATGTTACTTACAAGCAAGCACAATTCGCAGCGCGATACCGAGACGAGCACGATTCTGAAGCTACCCTTAGGGATGCGACTTTGATGAGGATTTATGGAGTAAGGTATGTGTTGTTGATAGCATCCTCACATGAAGCTAGAATCCATTCACTCTTAAGCTTTTACATTCTTCTTGCCAGGCTTCCAATTTGCGAAAAGAATGTTGGGCAGGCAAAGTACGCCTTCAATGCCCTTCAGGTAAAGTTCATGGTACGTGCTGTTTGTTGGTGAAAGTCGTGTCCATTATTTCTGTTGACTAACAGCTTTGCAGCCCGACGCATTGAAACCCCCAATGTCTGTATTGAAAGGCTTCAAACTATTTGGCGAAGGAGCCATTGAAAGTTGACGGATTAGGAGGCAACTTTGTTGTCTAGTGGATTCATCAACGTCGCAATTCAGAGTATAGTTGTTGACATCTAACAAGAGACCACTGCATGACATGTTCCTATTCATTGGTGATGTTCGTATTTCTCTTCGTTCTGCTCTTTCTACTAGTTGTTTCCTCTTACTTGCACGGGGTTGATTCGCTCGGGGCCGGTTTGTCGTGGAGAGTTCCTCAAGCTCTGCGCAATCAACAGCGGCAATCAGCGATATTCTCTCCTCCTGATACAAAGGAATGGTTCCCCACTTCAACTTGAACAAGTTGGTTTTCGAGCAAGCGTATTCTGGCTCTTAGTGAAGACACTTCTACCTCTTTTTCCTCTTCTAAACGATACACGTGGGACCGGAGCTGGAACGATTCATCATGGCTTTCTCTAATAGAGTTCTTGGCTGATATGGCCAAACATGCAGCAACCTCCTCTGCTCTGTTCGATGACATCTCATGTATTTGATAATCGTTTGCGTTCCCAAGCAACAAATTTTCAACATGTCTATAGCTGCTTCCTTGTCCGAATTTGGATGAAATAGCTGCAATCTTGTCACGTCCAGTTGCTAAACTCGCAAAGCACGCGTCTCTCTCGTGCCTCAACTTTTCCGTACTTTCCACAAGTTGCTGTACTTTCACCTCCAAAGCCCAGTTCCTAGACCGCAGCTCTCGTACTTCCCTTCCTGAGTTATTGTGGTTCTGCAAAATCTTTCCTATTTTCTCCTTCGCTTCTAGCTGAAAACGCCGGAAATCAGATTTCAGACTGAATAGCCTTTGCTCCAATCGCTCTTTCTCGAATTTATCTACTTCCCAACTTTTTGACAACTGCTTGATATCCTCATTTCTCTGATTCAACAGTTGCATTTTCCGTCCCAGTTCATCGGTCAAAGCGACATAGGAAACCGACTTCTCGCTAGAAGAGGTTTGGTCGCTAGATTCATGTCTTTGGGAGGTGGATAGTTCTTCTTGAAGAATCGATATTTGTTGTTTATAACTAGCAATCTGATGCTTGTTTTCAGCAGACTCGTTCAAGTGTATGTCACGAAGACGCGAGATCTCTTTCCGTGCATCAATAAGGTTGAGTTTATTGTGTTCAAGAGCTTCATTCAATTCCTCCATTCGCCGAACAAAGTTATTCTCACGTTTCTCTGCTGAGAGCAGCTTTTCAAGTAATTCGTCGTTCTGCTTATTGCGTAGCACTAACTCCGATTTGTAACCATCCATCTGATCCCTGAGGCGGGAAACCTCATCAGCATTGGTGGAAATATGTCTTTCCAGCTCTTGGCTGGCACATAACTTCTCCGTGAGATCCAGCACTTCATGTTTACACATTTCTAGCTCCGCCTCCTTCGTATGAAAATCGCTCGTTACCTTGTCCAATGCGTATTTCATCGCTGCGGCCTCTTCATGCTGTTTCCGCTCTACCAACGCTGAATGCCCTCTTGCTCTTTCCAAGTCTTTTTTAAGGTTTAGAATTGTTGCCTGGTTGTCACATCGTATTTGTTCATTGCAAGAACGTTCTTTCTCGATGATTTGGTAACACAGATTCATCTTTGCGAGTTTTTGCCGAACGCTCTCCAGGTCTGACTGATCTGCTGTCCTCAACTTTTGAAGGTCCTCGCATTCTCTTTCCAGGTTTCCTATCCTTGTCTGGAGATCTCGACAGTCCCTTTTCAAGATTCTGACCGTCCCCTGACTTTCACTAAGGGCCCCATCCTTTCTTGCCAATGTACTTTCCAAATCAGCGGATTCAATTTCCTTCCTTCTCACGTCGTCTTTGAGCTCTTGAATGAATGTGGCGTCCCGCCGACGCAAATCCTCCAGTTTTGTTTTCTCCTTTTCCATGCTAAGCAGGGAGGCCTCAAGATGGCGAGTATTACTCTCTAGGCTTTCTACGTGAGCCCTGTCATCTTTCCTCAGCACCTCAAGATCTTCCTTTTGCTTTCGGAGATCGCGGAACGATGCCTCGTATTGTCTCAGCTGATTTCTTAGACCTTCCATTTGTGACTCATGGACTCCAACATTTTCCGCCAACTGACGTCTATCTCTCTGTAGATGCTCGATCGAAAGCTCTTGGTCGCGTTGTATGTTCTTGTACTGTTTTTGCTGACTTTCAGACTCCTCAAGTTTGCGAGTCAAACAATCCACTTCTGCTCTCAGATCTTCTTGTAGCTTCACCGACAACACTTTTTCTGCTGCAACTGCCTCGAGATCCTCTCGGGCTTGCAACAAATCATCATTGGCAGTTCTCAACTGCTCCTCCAAACAAGCTTGACAAGAAATGGCTTCATCTGCAATTTTCTCAACATCACCCTTGTCAATTAAGGCTTGATCAAGTCGTTCGTGCAGCTGCCGTACTTCTAATTCATAATCTTGAATCTGATTTCCATGCTCCTCTGCCAGTTTCTCCAAATCGTCTTTCAGACAAGCGATGGAGGAAGCCTGCTCTTCCTTCTCTTCTCCAATTCTCTTCATTTCCGAGTGCTGAAACTGTAGACAATCTCTTACTCGTTTGAGCGATGTAGCACTAGATTCCCAAAGCCCCTTGTGAAGTGTTTGAATATGATTCACAGCACCTTCTAACATTTCGATTTCAGCATTATATGAATGGGCATTGATCACGGCATCATCAATTTCCAAAGATCTACCTGCGGAAGGCAAGCAGCTGTGGTGATTTGGCTTCGAACGCAGGTTCTGTTCCGGGTCGACATCATTGTTGGGAACGTTGATGCCCAGTTCTCCAGTTGTCCTTGATCCTGAATTCTTGCCGCCTACTCGAGCTCCCCCCGAAAAGATCCGAGATGCCGGAAGATTCGAAATAAATATGTCCCTAGTTGTCTTGCGGTGATCAGAGCTCGATTTGTCAGTCATCCATTCTTGTTTGCTTAGCCTTTCCTCGTGTTGCGGTTTCAAGTACAGATCACCGTCCTCGTCGGCTTGGTCTGAGTTCCACTCGAACATATCAAGTCCATTAACAACATCAACCTCAGTATTACATTTAATGCCGCGGCCATGTTCGGCGTCACCCATATCTCTGGTTATGTTGTCGACGGGCGTTTCGGGATGATCACCCATGACAGGATCTCCAATATATTTTCTGAGTGGGGATTCTATTTGGTCCAATCTTCGCTCTCCTGAATCAATTGTAGATGTAACCGTTTCACAATTTCCACCATGAAAACAGTCGTGGCCATGGTTGGCTGGGCTATCGTAAGTTCCAATTTCTTCCTCCCCAATGTTCTTTCCATGGCAAAAAGATCTAACTCCGCCATCACCTCGAACATCGTCCTGATCATGCTCAAATGGGGTCCTATCAATTACCAAGTTCTTTCTGCCTGTATAGCTCTCGCCTTCACTGATGCTATCTTGACCATCTTCTGTAGCATCCCCGACATATTTCCTCAGTGGAGATTCGATTGCGTCGAACCTGTGATCAGGACTTTGCTCTTCGGAAGAGACCATAAGCGTAGGCGATTTGCTGGCTTTAGGATGAAGAAAGTTCTCACCAGAACCAGGTGCCGTTTCATCAGAAACAATGTAGTTCACTACTTTCCCAGGCGCCTCACCAGTGTCACCGGCCCCAGCAGTTCGATCGACTGGTACGAATCGACCACTGCCATCTCCCCCAAGAACAAATTCCTGGTTATACTTGGATCGAAAGCTGCCAGACAGGGAGTTTTTTTCCTCAAAATTCCACGTACAGTTGTCGCCTTCACTGCTGCTGACTTGACCATCCTCGATAGCATTCCTCGGCGAAGATTCCATTGCACCAAATCTTTGATCAGGACCTTGGTCTCCCAAAGAGGTCAAAAGCGTAGCCGATTCTCTGGAAGCTTCAAGTTGAGAAACGTTATGATCGGGACAGGTTGTGGTTTCATCAGAAACAATGCTTTTCTCTGTGGTCCCAGTCCGGGTATTGTCGCTAGTGTCACCACCTCCAGCAGCCACAACACCTTGTATGAATCTACCGTCAGAATCTTCCCCAAAAGCATAGTCCTTGTCATGGTTGGATCGGGTGTTGCCTAACACAACGTCCTTGCCCTCGCCTTCACTGATACTTTCCTGACGATCTTCGATAATATCCCCAGCATACTGTCTCAGTGGAGATTCGACAGGGTCGGATGTGTCTTCAGCACTTAAGTTTCCTGGAAAAACCATAGTTGTAGCTGCTGTTCTGGAGGCTTCAGACTGAAAAAAATTCTGATCCGGAACAAATGGCGTCTCATCATAAGCAAAGGTTCTTTCCATAGATGCAACCCGCCCAGTACAGGTATTGGGCCTTCTAAGCCCATTGTCATCTTCTTGGGGCCCATGCTGAATCTCATTGCTCCTTTCCCTGACATCAAATTCGTTCCATACGCCCAAGAGGTTTTGGTCCAATTCGTCATTGAACCCTTCCGTCATTGCATTGTTCGGAAGAGCTTCTTTCGCGAGATCTGGGATTTGAAGGGCTTTTTCTTCGTCCTGCTGATCATAATCCATGTAGTCGATTGGCAGATACTCCTCCTCTGATGGGGCAAAGTCAATGGGTGCATTTTGTTTTTGCACTGGAGTGCTTTTGAATATTTTTGCTAATCGTTGTCGTGGATCCGTCACAATCTGCTCAAGAAGAAACGGTTTGTTGGCAATGTCATGAAGCTTGCTGTGAGAAGATACACTAATGGATTCCTCCTGATGGCCGGGATTTGGTTGCTCGCCTGTGGATTTGACATTTTGGAATGGGCTTGAAGCCGTCTTTCCGGGTTTGACAAGTAGTCGGCGAAGGTAGTTCAATGTTGTCAAAGAGAATTCATAATCTTTCGACAGCTGAGATACACTTGCCAAAAGAACAATTTTCGAAGACTCCAGAGTTCGCTGCAGAACTTTTGTCAAAGTAGTTTCCCTGTAAGAAATAACAGGCTCGGTTCCAACAGTCGCATGCAGCAGAAGTTGACGCAGAGCTCGCCCAAGACTCACAGTGCCTTTCCGATGGACAGCAGCATCTTCTGGCTTTCTCAACGGGCCACCACTTTTCTCATCAATCATTCCTACCATTTCGACACATGTTATTTGAGAACTTGGAGTCTTTCTTTGTTCGTACGAAACAGCATTGTCCCAAAGACTAATAGTCCCAATGATGGTTGAGTTGGAACGTTTACGTTTCGACAGAGATTCAAGCAATCCTGGCATCGCGTTGATTGGGATCTCGGTCAAGTTTTCAAGTATTGCCCCTTTCATGTCGACATGCCTGGCTGCAACATCTTTGTTGTCGCTATTCAACAGATCGCAATAATTGTCTCTGTCTTCAAGGACTTCGAGCAAACTCATTGTGCAGACAGTCTCTTCCTCCATCAAGTCTTGGCAGTGAGAAATAACTCGGGTCCATATTGAGTCTCCATCACCTATGCAACTAAATGTTTGCCCTATGCTGATCACGAGAGATGATTGAAGCTCGACCATTGCATCTTGAGCAACCGCAATACTAAGCGAGTCCATCGTGCTAAAATGGTTCGATACTTCCTCACCATCGACAATTTCCTGCGTTCTTGGCCACATGATATGATGAAACTCATAAAGCCTTGCCCTGTGTTTGCAAACGTGGAAGAAACTTAGAGTGGGTCCAGATTTCAGCTTCTGGCCAAAGGTTTGTCGCTTACCAGTCTTCACAGCTCTGCTTCGCCACTTGAGTGACTAGCCTAGCTGTTTCCATGGTTACCTGACTCGGTATATGTGTCCCGAATGCTGCTGGATTAACAACAACCATGTCTCGAGTTGCATTCGAGGTCTGTGTGCTAGATGTTGGTCTTGGTTCTACCTTCATTTGTGGAAAGAGGCACCGTTGCTCATCGTCGTTTTCATTAGTGGGCAAAACTCTAACAACTATCGACACCTTTCGGCAAGGCTGCAAGGAAACGTATTGTAGAAATTCTTTTCGTTGCTCGTTTTCCTTCAGCAACGGAGAAAAGGGTGACAGCAATCCGTTGACAAAACTCCGGCTTTCAGTTGGCTGTGGACTGATTATTCCACGAGGAATGCTGCTTCGAGGCGTGGTCATTGCCAGAGCAAAGAGCTCACCGGCCGAAGAGCCTGATGTATCCAAATATTTCAACTCCTCGTCATCTTCTCCGGCCTCCTTGAGATACTCAGTGTAGGGGCGGTCGGGGGTCTGCAGCAAAAATCCAGTCATCTAGTGCTTAACTACAAACCAGTGAAACCAGTGAATCGAAATCAACAACAGATAAGCGAACTACTCACAATGGCAGCAATGACATGCGCCTTGATAGATTTTCTTCCGACAACAACAAGCGTTTCCGTAGAAACACGTACGTGGGCGAGAACGGCGGTTTTTTATTAAAGGACATTCTTGCTCGAAAGTTGTCGGAAACTTGGCGCGAATGAGAGTATCATCCACCAGCCTAGTAATTCGTTTATACTATAGCTAGGTTGGAAACGATTTGAAAACTGATAGCATGGCACCAAGGTTCAAGTATTTCATGATGCCTCGTCGATATGATGTACATTTTCACTGAGGTTAATGTAGCATCACATACAGCCCAATGCAAGACTAGTGCTCTCCAATTCAAACATGGAAACGTTGGCGACCCAAACTACAGCACAGTTGACTGTTCTAGCTCGGTGGTACTTATTTCGTCGATGTGACATCGATGTTAGCTACGCAAACAAAAAGAATCTGCTGCATCAACCAGCACTGCAAGAGCAAGAAAAAACCAAGTCGGGTAGCGTCTCAACTGTCACATTCTGGATGCTATGCTGCCGGGAAGAGTCCATTCGTCAGAGAATGCTTCCTGGAGCAATCCCATGTCCTTCAATGTGGCCCATACTAGACCTACCAGAAGTAATATTTGATCTCTCGAGTTGTAAGCATGGATAACTATCCGAACCCTTTCCGACCCTTTTGGGACGGTCGGACTCCTAATTGGAAAAAGGTGGATCCGGTTTCTCGATCTTTTGAGAATGCGCTGGCAAAAGTCACAGCAGGCCTCGTTTCCAGGGACTACCAACGCTTGAATAGGTGATTCGGAGTCAATCATGGAAATAGATTCTTTCGCTCGGGACATTACCATGTTCATCTCTCTCCGAAAATGGCACACGGCGCTGTGAACCTGTGCCCTCAATTGCTTTCCTGTGGCATTTCTCATACTTTTGTATGAGCAACCTATCGTCACTAAAGAATGCAACCCAATAGCTGTAGAATAGACAATTGGGCGTCCATAATTGTACAAGTAGTCAACAACAGCCTTGCTCCCGCATATGGCAGCACCATGGCATCCTGCAGCTTTGCCAAACGTGTAGATCGAACACAACAGCGCTGGGTGTTTTTCTAGACGTAACTCAGCTAACACACCCATTCCATTTTCTAGAGCATTCACCGTGTCAAGGGTTAGTGCGAATCCAACAGACAAGAGAATATCCCATTTGTTCTGGCTAGATTCACTCACCGCCAAAAATACCTAGCCCATGAGCCTCGTCGACAATCACGCAAGCTTGAAATTGCAAGGCCAACTGAAATATGTCACGTACAGGGGCACGATCACCATCCATACTATAAACTGTTTCTATAACAATCAAAGTAGGACGTTTTTGATCTTCTTCTGACATTTCCATCAAAACACATTTCAAATGTGCAACGTTATTATGGCGAAACTTTACGACACGGCAGTTTCTGCTCAAGCGGACGCCCATTTGTAGACTACTATGACACAGTTCGTCCATCACTACCACAGAATTGAGAGTCAACGTAGAGAGCACAGCGAGATTTGCATCGTAACCGCTGTTGACCAACAAAGCAGCGGGTCTATTATGCCACTGGGCCAACTGCTGCTCAAGGACCTGAGCGTAATCCAAGGTTCCTGTTAGAAGGCGAGAGCCGGTAGATCCCAATTTTGGGATATGGGCTGGTTGTCTCGCGAAAGCAGATTCAACCATATTTGCTTGTGTCGACAGCTGAGCCAGTCCGACTGGGGACAAACAGATCGTCAATTGCACGTATTGCTTTTGATCAATGGCGGATGCCTCGGGACTTACGATAGTCGTTGCTCGAAAAATCCAAGAGATCTTTTGCATGATAACCTCTGAGTTGGCGAAGAGATCCGTTTTGACGCCTCTGTTCTAGAGCAGGAAGAAGGCGCTCGATCTCGAACGACGTCACTGGGTAAGCATCATGATTCATTTGGGTCCCTCTGGCGGTAGGAATTATTTCTTGATCGCTGAGCTTCTTGCGTCATGCACGCTCCTTCAAATTCTTATCCTTTTGATGGCCGTCAGGTTGTATCTCATCCGAGTTGTAATGAGAGCGTCTGCTGATGTGACCCCCAAACCATGCAAAAAAAACGAACAGATCCTCCTGCACGCCCGCAGTTGCGCGTTGTTCAAATTCCGAGAAAACCATACTATGGTAAGATTCAGGGAAAACAGCTTTTCTATAGCGCGAACCCATCACCAGCAGCTTTTCTCCAACAATCGCATCACGCATGACACGACCATCTCATCATCTTCGCCTGCAGAGCTTGCCAAAGGAGCTGATGAATTGCTTTCGAGAATTTATATACAACAGCCCATTTTCTTTTCTTCTTGGGAAGCCAGTCTATTGCAAAATTGATGCTCAAATCTTACACAATGGAAGGCGTACGGCCCGCCCTTACATCTTCCGATACTTAAATAGTGTCAGGAACAGAACCAAAACAGGATTCTTGCTTAGGATCGCCAGCAGGAATCCTGATTTGGAGCTTTCTGTATCCAGAAATTGGTTTTTGTGTGCTCCGGACGAAATCTGCCACCAACAACCCGACCGCCGACAACACAACCACCATGACGAGGCACCAAAGTAAAGAAACCACACCGGATTTTTGGCAACGGCTTTGTTAAACCATCAGGCGGCTACCAATACATTGGGATCATTGAATTTTCGATGGTGGTGGCATGAAAGTGCCTTGATTCGGCACATCAAGCATGGTGGCCGGAAGCACCCACATCGTCTCATCACAACAGTGGCAAAATCCGGCACTTTCTTATGTGATCATCAAGCCTTTGGCCCTAAAGAAGAGCAAACAATCAGCTATTTTGACAGACGCAGCGGCACAGATCCTGGGAAGCGGATACTATGCCAATGTGAGCCTAAGTCGAATGCCGGGTCTGGTTGCAACGAATGCGCCTTTTTTCTTGGGAGGGCTCTGCGACAGGATGAAGTTTCTTGTGTTTCAACTCAGGACACGATTCACAAGGCTCTACAAGAGTGTCTGGATTTACTTGCAACTTGAATTCAAGAAGAATACCGCAAAATGCGATAGCTTGGGAAACCGAATCTTTTTTTCTACCTATGACGACAATTCCAAACATCTTGGCACCAAAAGTCACATTATTGTCTGCCTCCCTCCAGAAGATAGAATATCAAAGGCTTGGAACGCCGTCCAATTCATTGGGCGACTGAGTACACTAGAAAGAGAATCACTGTAGTATTAGACATGCGTTTAGTTGTATTCTTTTCTAGAGACGTTGTGGCCGTGTACATCGATTAAGACATCGAATAGCCAACCGGAGTTGCAAAACACAAGGCTAGAGCAGACAAATATGATTGGGTTTGGACCAGAAAGCTCTGGACTATAGTGTTGGGACCCGGATAAAACCATATAATCGACTTCATTGACTAAATAATGACTAATCTGACCTTGCGATCGACTCCATTGACTAAATAATGACTAATATGAATAAAGTTCTTTGGTAGTTCCAACAACCTAACTTCATCCTGAAGTATAATCAGAACGGAGGCCATCGAGCATGAACCACCTCTTGTTACGTTCCCCTCGAGTAAAAAATGTACTGCTTGAATGTCTGCGGCGTCTCCACCGAAAACTGGACAGTTATTTGCCAAGTCAATTCTCAACTACAGTAGTAGCATTATCTAGAGCGACAGGCGGGCGCGCTACAGTACAGTACTGTAGTTATGGAATATATTTTTATTATCATGTTTCTCTATCTATCTGGAATGTCGCTACGACACTTGTAGGACATTCCAAATTGATGGGGGGACATAGGAACCAGAAGGCGGGTCATTACTGATTCTCAATGCACCAGATGACTGTGAAGTGTTGTGAGCAATTGGGACTGCATCGAGAGCTCTCTTCTGAAGATGTTCAGAGTGAATTCATCAGTGCCTCCCTGAAGATCAGGCATAACTAAAGTCAAGTCAGCGCGTCACTTGCTGCCCTCTCCATCTTAGTGAAGAGATGGCGGAACCTCTTGTAAGTAACTGACACTGTAATCAACCAAGTATTTCGCAATCGAATGCAATCTCGATGTTACTTACTGGCGTTTCCCGTATTCCAGCAACGTTGCATGGCCGGACTGCCGCCAACAAAAGAGTTGATCGGATTGAAAGTTCCATACGGTGCTTGGGAGCCAGATACCTTAATCACTGACACATTTGGAAATCCTATGTTTTCTGTCTTGGATGTACAACATCATGCAATGGGCTCGTACGAAGCCATTTTCGGAGACGAGAACGGACACAAGTTGTGCTATGTGAAACGTCGTCTAATTACGAAGTACTGGAAGGATGGCTGGGACTTTTGTACTTATCGGCCCAATTTCCCAGGCCAGCCAAAATACAAGGAACGCGATATGTATGGCAGTAAGTGCCGCCTGCTTTTTTTGTTGACCCCACCATTTCTTGCTGACTTCTTCACTGCTACGCTTGTTCCTTTTTTGAATCAAAGAATCGGTCTACCCGTTCTCATTTTTGCAGGTACGCCCAACGAAATGTCGATACGAATACTCAATTCACGAAGAGGATTTGGAGAATATGGAATGCCACTTGGAGGCCATGCATGGTTGGCTTGGAAGCATGACCATTTGTTGTACTCCAATGGTTCGGTTCGGAAAATGGCAAATGGAGTTTCATCGTCCGGGGGCTGGAGACCCTGAACTCAACCTCGACCAATCTAAGAATCTGCTTGAAGTTGAACGTGGAAATGATTTGTTGGCTGCACTGTGCATCGCGTATGCTTTCGACAAGGCCCTATGTCAGCCTCTTGTGACTATCATCGGATACCAAGAAAAAGAACATATGGACGATGATGACTCATTGGAAGATGAAGACTACTACGACCCAGAGTATCCTGCCCTGCCAGCGCCGGATCAGCCTCATGAAGAATTCCCAGCTTTGCCCTACGATGGTGAAGAGTTCGAGCCTGCAGGATATATTGGTTACGGAAACGACGGACAAGCAAGTGGATACATAGAAGCAGATCGTAGCCACCGAGATCGCGGTGGATATGAAGAATCCGATGGCTACACTGATGACTACGCTGATGACGGCTACGCGGATGACTATACTGACTATGCCGATGGCTATGCCGATGAGAGTTATGACGAGGCGTCAGGATACCACGATGATAGATCTGCCCGGCATATCGCATAGACCGCTAATGCAAGAGGGTGATGGTAGCAGTTCTTCTTAGAATAAGAGGAATTAGTAGTTTTTTGTGTTGTACTGGAATAGTGACATGCGCAGCAGATTAGCCCCCGCATGTGCATGGGTGCGGCTGAATTTCTCTGAAGAGCTATTGTGTCAGAACCAAGAGTTGAAACGACTGATCATGAGACACAACATCAGATTTCAACAGAAAGTGTACTAGAAGCCTGTGCTCAAGCGGTTTTCGTAGTTTTTGTTGTCTCCTCTGTCTAATTTCTGTCCGTAACCAAAACATTCGAAAAAGGAAACAAGAGGAATCGACTGCAATAAGTGGGAGAAAATACAAGAAGAAGCGGAGTCTGAGACAATGCAAGATGTAAGCAAACGGAATTGGAATCGACTTGGCAATAATAGATTTTGAAGATCATGCAACTTCTGGTTCGACTACTAGCATCCAGATCCACAAATCGTCTCTGTGTACCTCCGGGTTATTCGACGGATTTTTCTTTTTGTGTCCATACAAAGTAGCAAGTGATGCAATTCCGGTTTTTGGCCTAGACAAGGAAGATCATTGTCCTCACAACATCGGAGTGAAGAAACACCTTTCAAACAGGAGATTGACACCCCGTCAGGTTCAGAAGTGCAACCATGGACTACTTTCTGCTGACAACTCTAATAATGCTCAACGTCGCGTACGTCGCAGTATTCGCCCTGGCCGGGAAAGCAACTGGGACTGATTCGTTTGATGGCATGACAACAACTGTAGACAGAGGCCGCTTATCCGGTCGGAGTGCATCAAACATATTTGCTCCAGTTGCTTTTTATCCACACCGTTCTCTCGAACTGACGGAAGGCCAGTGTTGGTCGACCAGGGATGATCGAAAGCCGAACAGGTATTGCATTTTCGATGACACTCCAAGAAATGGCGCCTTTCTGAGTCTGTCTTGCCCAACCACCAGCGATGATTTAACTCAATGCGGCTGTACGATTGGAATTGGAGATTCAGGGGATGCACCAAATACGGATACTTGCGGAAAATGTGGTTTTTGTATAGATGGCTCCTTGGCCTACGATTGCCGAAATGTTGCAGAAGGCACTTGCATCGGAAGGTACGTGTTCGTCTCGTTCACCTGGATTTAACTCACACGGCTTAAGTCGACATCTAACTTTCTATTCGGAACAGGAATTGCATGGATGATTGCATAAGCAGTTACTCAGAACCGCAGGATTTGTTGCTTGGTAGTAGTGACGTGAGACGAGAATTGTCTCTTTCCTTAACCTTTTTTTCCTTGTCTGTGGTGTGCTTTCTGTGGGAGTAGCACGAATGCTTATGTTTGGATTTGTTGAACCCATTCAAATAGGAGATGAAAAGTTTTGATTGTCTTCCATCAATACTCCTTGAAACACCAGTCAAATAGGATATGAATTAATTTTGTTTATCGTTCCATCAATACTCCTGTTCCTGTTCCAACCGGTACAATGACGATTCTCCCAACTCATCTGTCAAGTGTACAGCTTCTTCATTGAACTGTAAAATAAGCAAAACAATTTCTTTCTTCGCTGGGCTGTGCAGGGACAAAATCATCTCTGATAAGGGATTCTATCAGTCTTTTGTAACCCTTGTTTTCAAGTTCATTTCAGTCAGCTCTTCAGTCCAATTTAGCAACGAACATAGCTTCTCGACATTGTCATCACAATTGCCTTCAATGAAAACGTCCCCGGATTCGAATTTCATAACTTTTTCCCGATTGAAGAGTACGCGACTGCACTTTACCTGATTAGGAATCATTGAGACAGGTGCAACTTGAAGTGAAGTCCCCATAATCAACAGGAGGTCAGTCTCCTTCATATCTTGTGATAGAAGGCGGTGGAATCGATCGGGCTGTCGACCAATATCATTGATGAGTGAAGTATGATCAACACGTTACAATATTATTAGAAAAAACTCACCAGAGATTCGCCAAAGAAGACGATATCAGGCTTCACTTTGCCTGAACAAAAGCTGCACTGTGGTACGTGCGCCGCAAGGATTGTATCTTTGACTTTCTTGCTGTCTGCAGCTCTCCCACAATCAATGCAGGAAGCTGAAAACATAGAAATCTTAACACGTTTAGTCCAGAGCCTAGCTGTCGCTATACAATGAGAAAGATCAACCTCTACTTGCCAGTTCTAAAATGTCCGTGACACTCCTGCGCAGATAAGGGTTGGTTGAAAAAATAGAGAATACGCAAGTCCAATCGCATTACTCACTACTAATTCTTCTGCTGGGATACCAGCAAGAAATTCCAACCCATCGATATTCTGAGAGTAGTTTCTTAGCAATAATCCCTTGCTACTTAAGAGCTTCAAAAAGGAATGAGTCAGGGTCGGAGAGTGCTGCAGTCCTGGCCATAGTTCCTTCGCTAAGGTACAAAATGGCTGGGGGTTCTTCCGATAATAGCTAACGTCGAAAACTGCTTCTGGGTAGGGCAAGTTGTACTTCTCCAAATTGGAGTATAAGCCTGTTCCAGGAGTCCTGTAATCAATCACCAAGCATCAGAAAGAAATCAGACTGGTGGTCCGCACTGGCCCATTTAGTTGTCTTACCTAAAATCGGGAATTCCCGCAGCAACAGACACCTGCAAGAGAAAAATACGTAAACGCAAAAATGAGGCCAATACTTCGCTCAAAGGCCGATATCATTGATTCATTCGTTCCTAACACGCACCCCAGCTCCAGACAAAACAGTAATTCTCTTCGCCTTGCCCGATTGGATCCAATCAGCAAGAACCTCAATATCTTCTTTCTCAGCGACCTCAAGCCCCGCAACTTGATCAGTGAGAATATCTATGTCTTGGCTGTTTCCCATCTGAGTTTTGCCTGTGTCTCTTCCACAATATTAAAATGATCAGTGATGAGAAGAATGAACAGCACAAGAATAATGAGTGTCACTTCACCGAGGGTAATAAATCAAACGTGGCAAATTTCTAGTAGCTTTCTACCTACGAGAAATATCTCGGATTCCCCAACAAGACAACTTCGGTTTGAAATATTATGGTACTGTACTCCACGGTAGTTTCTTTTATGGGCAAGCCGTAAACAGGATGCAGTGACCTCACTTCTCCCGACTACTTCGAGTTCATCCCCCTACGACTGAAGGACTTACAAGTTACAAGGCAGTACTGTACGTAAGAGATTCGTTTATTTTGGAACGTTCTATATTTAGGGAAGTGTCTATATTTAGGGATCTCCACCCCCTTAACATGGGAAGTTACCCATGCTATTTCTTGCACACGGTACCTACAACGTGAGAATAGTGCTAGTAGCTGCTTGCGCAAGGAATGTATCAAGCTCTGAATTCTCATTTTCGAATGACTGCCTACTAATGGGGTAGTTCGAACCATGTAAAGCTAGAGTCTACGATCTTTGTTGCTGCTGAAAGCAAAATCTTCCAACCTTTCTCGATGATTCAAAAATCTGGACCCCTAGTATTCCTTAAACCGCAAGTACGGGTTACTTTCTGAGCTCATCCAACACCTATGGAAGGCATCAAACCTACAATAGATCACCACTACAAGCCCAGAAAGAACAGCTTGATCCTCAAGGTTGCCTCCGCTGCAACACGGCAGACTGTCCCCCCTAGATTAGTCATTACCAGTAGGTTAGCAGCAACGGTGTCTAGAAGTAGACGGTACTGTGCCCTTCGATCGGCATGCTTGGGCGCTCTAAAGATCTCTTCTGAACACTTAACTAAGGCCCAAACGAATAATAGCCCTCAAAGATACAGAAAGAAAGAGGCGGATAAATAGTTGGAGCGGACCAGCGCCGTTGAATAAGAAAAGGAAAGATAAAATCTCCTCAAACACTCTGGGGCGCCCCCTTCTGACCTGTTGATCGTGCCTCGTTCTCTTGATGTTCTTTGGCTCGCTTTTGAATCATTCTGGAATACTCGTCTTGTCGCTTTTGTATCTCCATGCGCTGTCTTGTCGAAGAAGCACTATTCAAAGCGAATGGCCAATATCGTTGCCACATTTCGATTGCACCACCCATAGTAAAAGGACACAAAACCGCCTCTGCTAGTTCTTTTTCGTATTCCAAATATTTGCTTTGTTGTATGGCAACATGAGCAAATTGTTGGTGGACGTCGCAGAGGTCAGGATCTATCTCACGAGCTCGTTCTAAATGATATCTTGATTTCCCAAGATTTCTAAGGTTTGGATAGAGACCGGAGTAGACTTTACTCATTTCCATGTGTGCTTTGGCAAAGTTTGGGCATGTTTCAAGGGAAGAGTTCAAAAGAGAAATCGAGTCCATCCACTGCAATGCGCGTGCGTTGACTTTGAGGCAGCTTGCAACCAGAAGCCAGCCGAAGAATAGGACTTGGAGAGGCTTTGCAGGAAGATCACGAATAGCTTGCGTAATCCAATAATGCAGTGCTAGTCCCACCCAGAAGCAAACACTCACACTTGACGCTACAACGATGCGGTCACTAATGAAAGTGCCAACCTTGAGGACTCCGCTGACTGGGAACAAGGTGGAAAGCCATGCGAAATGAATGGCAACTGGTCCTAAAAAGGTCTGTGGCTGTGTGATCGCCAGCACCACCGCTAGGAACAGCACTGCGGCGATAGCAAGTGGTAAGGTAAGCCGTGGATCTTTCCAGCTCTCAAGAGCTGGTACACAGTCGAAGCCATACTCGTGACTAAAGCCGATGGGATCCTATGGAATACCGAAGCCATAAATTCGTGAAACACGGCTTTGACAATGGACGAATTTGCATTGATTTCGATACGTACCAACCCCCAAGACTTGGCAACGTGGACAGCTAGAGTATAAAGATAGTTTCGCAGACGGTGCTCTCCTCTGAAATGATAAAATGGATTCTCTGCCGGTCTGATCAGGCCTTCCGGGAT
The DNA here is from genome assembly GCA_019693525.1 of Cylindrotheca fusiformis. NCBI lineage: Eukaryota > Bacillariophyta > Bacillariophyceae > Bacillariales > Bacillariaceae > Cylindrotheca > Cylindrotheca fusiformis. The sequence continues at coordinate 39,746 of JAAMXS010003947.1, read as the reverse complement.
ATCAAGGGTGTCAAAATAATACCGTCCTCCCAAGTATACACATACTGACAAAACCATCAGTATCAACCTGGGCAGAACCTCGATGGCACTAGCGAGGTAATCGAGAACAACAGCAACCAAGCTGCTGTTCCGGTTCCTTCGTGCTATTCTTGCTGTATAGCATTGGAGCACAATCAGCGTGACGGCAGCAGCCGGTACTTGAAACAGAAACGTTTCGCTAGACAAGAAGCCACAGACAAGGGAAACAACGACCAAGGTCAATGGGCAAGAGGGATCACACAGGATGGTCGAAAACAGCACTGCAAGAATATGGTTTCGATTAGCAGCATTTGCAGTCACTTCGACATGAGTAGGGTGCAAAATGAAAACAACTTTAGTAATCATTTGCAAGAGGAATATATTCTGTCTCCGTGGAAACAATCTTGTTGCCAAGATTCCAACAACTTCGGCCGCAGCTGCGTGCGTGATAATGTTCACACATCGATGCATCGTCAGCTCGGAAGACAAGTACATTCCTTTAAGGTATCGAAACGACAAGACTGTTAAAGGTCTCCATGATTTGTGGCTTGCTTCTGAGACCATTGGCCTGCCCCAGTAGTCATTGCTGAAGATGTTTCGCAAGGTCGATTCACCATGGATGTCTTGATTGTCTGTGCTCATGATATGGAGTTCATCTAGTGTAGGCCCGCCATTTATATTAGGTCTGAAGATTGGTATCAGGTACAAAGCGAGACAGAAGACATGTACCAGAGCTTTGGTCGCTGATTTTGCAACAGTGCTTGTATTCATTCTCCCTTCACTGCTCATTTTCCACTGAGGGAGGGAAGACTCGCCCGTGGTCCGTAGAAGCAGATATGACTTGGAAATGCAACAGACTAGCCAGACAAGAGAAGCGAGACCTGTTGCTGAGCTCCGGTTATGCCATCTGTTTGTTTGGAGGCCAAGGAAACCAATGAATCGTCACCACTCTAGTACTATTTCAACGTGTAGATTACATAGGAGCTCGACGCTTTTTCTTCTAATAAAAACAATCAAAGATTGCTCATTGAAGTCAGAACCCACAATCGAAACAACACCGCTTTCCTGAAGCTTTTTAGATAATCAATTCGGACTGTAATTAGGAGGACCAAATGAATGAATCTGCATCCCAGAGAAACAGGCGCTACTGGCATTTGTCCTGGCACCTACTAGTTCTCCAGCTCTTGTCGCTGACCCATGTATCCAGTGGCCAACGAGTGATTGCTTCTCTTGGTACCAAGCTGAGAAAATTCAGAAAGAGTGATGATTATTCCAAGCGTTATGACGATGGATTCATAGTCGAAGGTGAGGAAGATACAAACCCTAAACTGTCATTTCTGTACTCCTTCCATGGAAATCCATACGCGCTGGAACGTGTTGTGGCTCTTTGGATTGGAGCAGTCACCCTGATCATCTTCACGCTCTACAAATCAACTGAAAGGAATGAGCAAGAGGGTGAGTGGGTTCACTCATCCTTTCTTGCCACAACCTGATCAGCATGTTATCAATGGAATCTGACACTTTTACTATTTGTTCGTACGAACAGATGATATCGTAGTGCAAGGCGATTCTGTCAAGGCTATGGGCGGTTTGGAGGCGGTCGATCTTGGCTTCAGTGGATTGTACTTAGACCTTAAGGTAAAGAGGAACAAGAAGAATGGGGAAGACAAGAAAATTTTATTGGATGGGAGTATTAGGGGCCGAGCCCAACCTGGGTAAGCTTTGAAAGAAAATGGTCGGTTCGATCTAGTTGTTGTTATTGACGCTGTTCAATCATTCCGCTTTATCAGACGCATGCTTGCAATTATGGGTCCATCTGGAGCTGGGAAGGTGAGTCTCGTCATCTAGTGAGACGTCTGCAGAATACGTGACCATCTCATGCTTTCCTCCTCCAAACGCAGTCAACGATTTTACATGCATTGGCTGGAAGGGTCAAGGAGAGCTCGAAGATCCACCTCGAAGGTAACCGTTATTTGAATGGTAAGTTCTGATACTCGATTGGTACTTCATGCCTTTTGTGCGTTGTGGAGTTGACTTCAAAGTTTCCCTCGTCAACAGGAAAACAGCTCACCGGGGATTCTATGCTGCCCTGTGCCTTTGTGGAGCAGGAGAATAATTTTTTCCCTCATATGACTGTCCGTGAAACTCTGAGCTTTCGCGTCGATTTGAAACTTGGTAGTAGGATCAGTAAGAAAGCCCGCGCAGTACTGGTGGATAACTTGATAGAAGAGCTTGGGTTGGAAAAGGCGGCCGGCACTATTGTTGGAGACAGTAAAGTCAGAGGAATATCTGGTGGCGAACGACGACGTTTGGCAATTGCATGTGAACTAATTTCTAGCCCATCAATCCTTTTTCTTGACGAACCCACCAGCGGTAAGCAGTCAATACTTCAAACGATTTGTCGTTTCTTCTCATTTGATCTCACCCCCAAGGCTCTCGATCTGTTTGCAGGTTTGGATAGTACAGCTGCGACAAGCCTCGTTGAGACACTTCGTAGTCTTGCCGACAAGGGGAAGACTGTGGTGGCAGTTATACATCAACCGAGCCAACATGTTTTTGCTGCCTTCGACGACCTTCTTCTGGTATCTGAGGGCAAGCAGATGTACTTTGGCAAGGTTTCCAGCGTTCGTCAGTATATGGATACGTACGCTCATATAGCTGAGCAAGAGATGGGAACGGCGGAGCATATTTTAGGTGGGTATAAGCTTGATATGCCTCATTTTCGTTTTCCATCAAATCTCACTATGCGATAAGACTGTATTTCGAAATCCCCACTGAGTGGAGAATCCAGTTTTGCTGCAGCTGACAGAATGGAAAAACTTGGGAACATCGCGAACTCCATTGGTCTGGATATTGGTATGACCAGTAGTGAGCAGGAAAGATATACAGGTGAGAAAGCAGGTGGTCCGAAGTCCAATATTGTGGTGCAGTTGAAATTGTTGTTGAAGCGTTCCATGCGAGAGAATTTTCGGAATAAGGTGAAGATAGTAATCCAAATTGTGCAACAAGTCACACTTGGGGTAATCTATGGTGGGATCTATTCGATTGGACTCAATCAGGTATGCAAGCATGTATATTTTGTTTGCGTCAGAAGTCGTGAAAATGTACCTCATTTTTGGAGTAGGCTTCAATCCAGGATCGTTTCGGAATCTTATCCTTGATAGCTATTGGTTCGGCAAACATGGCCCTGGCTTCTACTGTTCGTTCATTTCCAAAGGTAAACGGAGCTTTCTTTTGTTTCGTTGTAATTGCTCAAGAAGTGCCTCTAAACTTTTTCCACCAGGAGAAAGCGATTGTCTCAAATGAGCTCGCTGCAAAACTGTACGGAACATTTCCGTATTTTGTAGGGAAGGCGCTATCTGAAATCCCTCAGATCGCATTCTTCAACTCGATCTTTGCTATACTGGTTTCCGCCATGACAGGGTTGAACAGTTCAGCCTTGAAGCTACGGCGATTCCTCGGATTGAATACTCTCCATGGACTTACTTCCCAGTCAGCAGGACTGATGATTGGGGCTGTGTCTCCAAATTCAGATACAGCGCTAGCATTGTTCCCTGCTATTATGGTCTTGAATATTATTTTTGATGGAAAGGTATGCTATATTGAGTGGTCGCTTTGCCAATGCAATCAGATGTGTTTTCCTCACCCTTGCTATTCAATGTCAAGAATATCTCTGAAGAGAGCACACCTAAACTACTAAGGTGGGTCCCCAAAGTGGGCCTCATCCGCTGGGGTTTTGAAGGCTTGTGCTTGAACGAGTTTGAAGGGCTCGAGTTTGAGACGAAAGGACCACGTAGGGGCCCAGTTGCCAGAAATGGAGAAGAAGCTTTGGCGAGATTCGGGCTGGGTACAAGGTCTCTTGGTGTTGTTGTAAAGGCTCAAATGCTGATAACCTCTGCTTGTTGGTTTCTGAGCTATGTTGGTTTGAAGTTGACGCGACAAAAATATCAGGTCATGGAAACACCCGAGCCGAATTATGAAGAAGAGAAAACCAAAACAGGGTAATTTGAATGATCGAATTGCTAGCTAGGGTAACTCAATAGCACATGTGGACACAACTTTTCCGAGCTAAATCTGGGAATGGAAGAAACTCTTGTAGAATCTCCGTCGTGGGGGATTGTTTTCGACAACACTGGATGGAAAACTCCTTTTTCCAATGCTGGATGGTATTTGTGCGGATGCCCGGAGGCAGAAAGCGAGAAAAAAGAAAACACAACATTCTATCCCGGCAGAGAAAGACGTTGGTCATGTCCATCCATAAAGTTGATGTATTAGATTTCGATTCATTTATTATGTGATTGATGGTTGCAATATCCTTGAATAGCTAGGTCGTATCCGCAGTGCCCAAGCACTCACTCTTCGCCAGTTCTGCACTCGTTGTAGATAGCTTGGCCCATATTATCACTAACCAAAAAAAAGTACAGCTATACGCCATCGACGTCTGCGCGTAGCGTTTAGCATCTCTCCAGGTTTGATCTGCTTCACAGCTCACCTCCTGGCGTTCGTGTAGTTGATTGGTACTTCCATGTTGATCCCGTTTTTACCTATTAACTGCGTTGTTTGTTATCTCGAGACTAAGAGTGAAAGTTTTCCAATGCTTGTCAATTGCTGTGTCAAGTCCTCTTTACCGCAAGACTTGTGGCTCTTCTTGGGTTTCGTTACCATCAAAGGAGTCTGGAGTGTCAATGGAAGATGTGCAGGCGCGTTATGTGCATGACCCTATGGTACGTACAGTATTGGACGGACTGTCCACTCTTTTCAACGGTCTGTGGGGTTTTGATACAAACCCACGTGACTATTCCGTAGAAGGGTGGGTTTCGACTCGACAAGTTTTCATTTTGAATTTCTGCTGTAGGGTATCATACCTAAGATTTGCACGAGCTTGCTTGAGAGCCGGTAAAAGATAACGTACATTCCGATCCAATCTTCATCCAACGAAGGAGAGAACAACCATTTCCAAAACGTGACACAACGACTTTGTGTCTACACTTTGAAACATTTCTTGGCAAAATGGAACGGTAAGTTATTGGTGTCTTTCCCGCTTGGTGTAGATGAAGGAACAGCTTCATTTATTCAATCCTCAATGGATCGATACTGCTAAGGATGATCTCTCTCCCGCTCATTTAATTTCAATGCTCAAATAACGGTCGTTCTACGTGATTTTCTACGACAGTTTTGGTCCATCAACAGTGCATTTTTCTAACAAATGATCTTGTCCCTTGCTTCACAGTTATCAGAAGATTGAGAAGCCAGATTCTGCACTTGGAGAAGGCACATATGGGGTAGTCTACAAAGCGAGAGATCGCCAGACTGATGAGATTGTTGCTTTGAAGCGAATCCGTCTGGAAGTGGAAGATGAGGGAATTCCGTCAACGGCCTTACGGGAAATTAGTCTGTTGCGGGAATTGAGCCATGAGAATGTTGTGGAATTGAAGGATTGCGTTCAGGAAGATGGGAAGCTGTATCTTGTTTTTGAATTCCTTGACAAAGATTTGAAAAAGTACATGGAGTCTTGCAATGGATTGCTATCTCCAATCTTGGTGAAGTCATACCTTTTTCAATGCTGCCGCGGACTGGCTTTCTGTCATGCTAGGGGAGTCATGCATCGTGACCTGAAACCGCAAAACCTTCTTGTTACTCGAGACGGAAGGCTAAAGCTTGCTGATTTCGGATTGGCCAGGGCTTTCTGTCCTCCCATTCGCCCTTTGACTCACGAAGTTGTTACACTTTGGTATCGGCCTCCAGAAATTCTTCTCGGCTCTCAAACTTATGCTCCTCCAGTGGATGTGTGGGCCATTGGCACCATATTTGTTGAAATGGTCACAAAACGTCCTCTTTTCCCAGGTGATTCCGAAATTGATCAGTTGTTCAAAATCTTTCGGCAGCTCGGAACACCTACTGACGACATGTGGCAAGGCGTAACACAGCTTCAAGACTGGAATACTGCTTTCCCAAAGTGGTTCAAGAAACCTTACGGAAAAAACGTCACAGATCACCTAGACCACCTGGGTTTGGATCTGCTTGAAAGGTTCCTCGCATACAATCCTAAAGATCGGATCACTGCCAAAGAATCTCTCAACCATCCTTACTTCGATGATCTCGACAAGGAGAACATTTAAGCGACTAAAGTATGAGGATATTCAACTATTCCTGGTGTGGATTTTTGAGGTCAAGGAGTGTGCTTGAAACCTATCACCATATGAATGTGAAGTGATGAAGAATCAAGGGCATTTGCTGGCGTAGTTCACAGTAACCTGTGATTGTAATGCTGTATTTACGCGTACTATTACTAACATCAGGTCATCAATCGACTACTGAGTACATTTTTGGTTGTCTATACTACTATCTGAAACCCTATTCTATTGATACACTGTCAAGAAGATCTACATTGGTGCTGGGTCGCATCTGGTGAGATGGAAAAAACAGAAACATTGGATAAAAGAACAGCGAGCACTTATTGAGTGGGAGATAAAGGGGCCAGGATGTCCCTGAACGTTGGACGTCAAAGGTGACTCAAAAGCCAGTGACACTGTAGATTTCTTAACGGGTTGATTCGAGCCCCTTCTTGAGAGCTGACACAACATACTATAGAGCGAGACGAGGATCGTATAATTTTGACAATCCCCGCCATCTCCCCAAAATTAGAAGCTGTGGCAGTGATAGTTCAAAATTTTGTGCACGGAAAGTCGCGTTAACTATAAGAACAAGGTGGGAATAATTCTGTGAAAATGCAATGTACAACATGAAAGATATTTTGGCTATTACCAATGCTTATCGATTTTACTTCAACTCTTCCTTGCCACCATTTTATGAACTTGTCGATTGTTGCTTGTGCCTTTTCTTCTCTCCTTTTTTTGGTGCCACGTGCCACGTGTGTCTTGGTCGACTGTCAGCGTCGTTATGAGTTGGGGTTGAAAACGCTTCAAAAAATCTCAATGGGAAAGTTTGCGGAATGTCTCATGAGACATCCAGGACAGTAATTGCATGCTGTGTGTTTTTGCTGGTTGAAACGACCCGCCAAATTCTGCTCAAGAGTCTCTTTTCTTGAAGTTCTTTTTTAGCGTCAAGTTGTAGGAGTCTGAATATAATACACTGTATATAATAAGAGAATAGCGACGACATGAAGCACGTGTCGTAGCTAAGTCGTAGTGACACGAATGATTCGTGACATGGATGCAAAGTACCATCTTTACTTAGCTGCTGCTCGACCAAAGAGAGAATCCCGCTGTCTCATCAGAGGCTGACTCTTTCTTCTCATCGCTATTATTTTTGAATCTGATGACGAAGAGCCGATGACTCAGTTTTTCGTCACATTTGATCAGCTTCATTATTTCTCCTACATCACAAAAGGTAACAGTTTCAACAACACCACCGCCACGGATCGAAACTAAAATGAGAAGGCAATTTCATGGACTTGTATACATAGTCGCATTAGTTGCTCTACCTGTTGCTCTAGGATATACATCAAAGAGCGCCTACCATTGGAAAAGCAAAATCGAGAGATCCCACTTTTCTGGCTTCTTGACACTTGGCTCCGCATCTGTATCAGATGAAATCTCTCAAGCGCCTCCTGGCTCAGAAACTTCAGAGTCAAAGTCGTACTTAGACGATGGATTTGTTTTTGGTCTCGCAAACTCTGGGCTGGATAGACCCTTCGGCAAACAAGGTGAGTAGACCAAGGCTTCCCTGTTATATTGCCTTTTCGACAAGGTTTTCTGAGTCCAGATCACTTCTCAATGCCCACAGCCCAACTAGTAGTCGACGGCGACACCTTGGAAACGCAACCTTGGCAAGTTGCCCTTGTCCTAACAACCTTCCTTTGTCATGGTGCATTTGCATCAAATGCTTTCACGGAAATGCTGTCGGTGAATCACGGAAACATTCAACTGACGTTGATTCAATCATTCGCGTTGTTGGTAACGAGTTGGTTGGTTGCTGATCTAGGCAGCGGCATATTGCACTGGTCGGTTGACAACTATGGTAATGGACGCACGGTATGTGTGAATTGGACTGCGGTCAGTGGACACCATTCAAAACGCTCAACCCCAAATGCTTTCTCAATCGACTTTCTTACATAGCCAGTGATGGGAGGGGTGATTGCTGCATTCCAAGGGCACCATTCCGCTCCTTGGACGATCACGAAACGGGGGTTTTGCAACAATGTTTACAAGCTTTGCATCCCGTTTGGATTCGCTCCAATGGCTGCCATCGATCTCCTAAGCGGACCTCATGCGACTATGTTTTTCACTTTTTTTTGCGTGATGGAAATCATGTCGCAAGAATTTCACAAATGGTCGCATATGACAAAGAGTGAATGCCCACAATGGGGGAACCAATTTCAGAATTTGGGGCTAACAATTGGCAGAAAACCACATGCACAACATCATCTGCCTCCATACGATGGCAACTATTGCATAGTATCAGGTGTATGGAATAGTATTCTCGACAAGTCAGGCTTCTTTCGCCGTCTTGAGCACGTTATATACCAATTCAACGGCGTAGAGAGCAACGCATGGAAACTGGATCCACAACTCAGGTCAAAGACGTTGCTTGGAGACTACTCACAAGACCTTTAAGGGGTGTGAAACAATCAGAGTGGAAATACCATATTAGCTGCTTTGTCTTCGGAGTAGATAAACGGGTTAGAAGATTAGTTATCACAAATTCGTGTCATTTATGACCCCTATACCAGAAGCATTTTGTCAGGCTGCAAAAGTGACCAAACGCCAACGTTTATTTCAGATCGAGAATAGTGCTGTTTGTGTTCGTGAAGGGTTCTTCCTGTAGTTGCGAGCTTCATGACTGCTATTTTACGAAATCCTGCTATTCTCTTCATGCCCGTACGTCGATATACATTGCAGTCTTACAAAACTACGGTAGGATAGTGCAGGTAGCTAGATATAGGAAAAGTACAATTCGGGATTTTCCGGATGTTTTGATTTTGCAGTCTCGGACTCCTACTAAGCTTCTTGTGTCCAATAAGGGGATATAGCGGGCTGTCAGTGGGAAGAAAAAAGTGTACACCTCATTGTTGGAGTAACTTCGCCTCTTGCCATCGTTTGGTGCAAACTCTAACATATGTTTCACTCCATGGTGCACTTCTAGCGCATCCTTCTCCAAGAATCTTTTTGTAATCAAATCCACTCGATTGACAATTTTGGCTGCTCTCAAAGACATGAAACATCATTTTTTCATCATTGATGATTTCGCAGCCCCATTTTACTCCCATCACGTCGGATGGTTTCAGCGCCGTGTAGCGTGGCTGGAATTGACTTAGATTTGTCTCCACAGAACCATTGCTGGATAAACTGCCTAATGTCAACTCCGGAAATGTGAGCGTTTCCTGCAAAAATTGGGACCTTCCGTCTTTTGGTGTTGTGCACAATTTCAATCGTTGCTGAGCTTCTACATTCACCAGCATTTCATCCTTTGTATCCCTCCTGTGCCGCTGTTATCTTCATCCATTGATTTGTCTCACAAGCACGAAACAATTCATTCATCAGATTCTTCATCTGATGTTCTTGACCAGTTTTGACTCGATCATCGAGCTCCCTCCTCAGGCTTGAAACAGCTGTGACTTCTCTGCAATAAAATTGTCCATAATCGCTTGTACTGCAGCTGTAGGGCACCCGTCATACGGCACAATAGCACCTTCATTTGCTTGTGCAACATAATAAAGCACAGCAGCTGCATTATTCCTTCCGTCTTGCTGTTGCTGTTCATCATTTTGGGTAACAATCATTATTCCTTCTTGGAAGGATCATATCTTTTCTCCACTACTACCAGCATTTCTGGGAGAGTAATCTCAAAACTTGAGTAATCACGTTGCCCACGCGTATGTTAAAAATATGCTTTTCGCACCCCATCTCTCAAGATCCATGTTTGTTGGCTACTACTACTGTACAGTATTTGGGTGCCAGATCCAATTATGCATTAGGTAGCCTTGGAGACGAGGCGACCAAGAAAACTTTGGCTCTGTCCTCGACACCATCTTGCAGTTTATCAGCCCCATAAAGCGATGAAAGCCTGCCTAACAAATACTGTCCACGCTAGAATACAACACATAAAGAGACAAAATCCCTAAGTTGTTTCTCTTTTTTAAGATCAGTGGCATTCTTCGAAGGCGGCAAACGGAGTCATTGGTTCCCTAATACCAGGAGATGCAAAGCCGAAGAAACGTAGAGCAGAAGCTGCAGTTGTCATTCTTTTTGAGCAATTCCGGCCACCAGTTGTAAATTTACCATTGGAGCTTACAGCACTTCGTGAAGTTGCAGAGCAGGAGTTATCTGCTTGTGAGGCGTTTAGAACGATCCCAAACTTTAGCCACGCTGTGCATGTCTCCGGGAATAGCGTAGTTATGGCTGGAAGCACTCTGGCAAATCAATACAATAAGAATCAAAAGCCAGAGCCTGGTGAGGAAGGAGACCCAACATATTCAAACAATTTGCGTTAAGGGGGGCCTTCAGCAACTGCTAGACGTCATACCTATAGCAATGCGATATTGTTTGCCCTCCGCTTAGAAAAAGGGAAGAAAACTGACAACCGGGAGCGCCTTTATCGAGATAGTCCTATGCTATGATATCGATATTGCTTTGTTTCATTTAAGATGACGTGATTACATCCCACACAACTGCAAAAGAGAGAATATCTGAGGGAAATCTCTCCTCCCTAAATTTGATACAGGTGCATTTCCTGGTCTTATGCTCATGAGAGTTTTGCCAATCCCAGCTTCTTGGGCCGCCCTTAGTTCTTCCTCGTCATCGCTGCAAAACACTATTTCTGAGGGATGAACTGAGAGGCTCACGGCGATGTTTGAGTAACTTGTCGCTCTCTTCTTGTGGCCACTTGTTGCAATGTCAAAGTGCCGGTCGAAAAAATCCTTCAGATCACCGTGAATAGAAAACCCGAAAAGAAGCTTTTGGGCCTGCACCGAGCCGGACGAGTAGACGTGGACCTTAACACCGTGGCTAATGTTACCAAGACAGATGCGCTGAGTAATCCTTCCATTGAAGAAAGTTGAACCTGACATTCCAAACTTACGATTTCATCCACTGCAACATTGGAACCACGTCAGAGAACACATGGCCTTTGAGGTCACCTCTCTCATATCCATCTTTCCATATTTTTCCTTGCAGCGTCTTCAGAGAGGCTACCTTTATATCATTCTTCACCATGTATTTTACCATTGAGGAGCAACAGTTTGTATTTTTCACCTCACTCGCTTGAACAGGTGTGAGGTCGTCTCTCAACGATTGAGCTAGAGCATTATATTCTGTTGGATCTAGCCCGTCTAAAACATCATCCAAACGTTCCAACACAAAAGGAAAAAGGGCTTCCTTAACAAACGAAATAGAAGTAGTGCACCCCTCAATATCCAACAACAGGTGCTTTGCATCTCTCGGCAGAATTGGAGTAGGATTGGATGCCAAATCTCGCGCATTGTTAACCTTTTCCAAATCATTAAAACCGGTCTTTTGCCGTTTCGATGGATTCCCTTCGTCATCGACGACTCTGTATGTTCCATGCATAGGCACCTGGGAACAATCAATCCCGATCTTTCTCAGCTCAATAACAGATTCAAAAAGGTAGTCAAACGCTTCGCACTGTGTCTTTGCTTGTTCCCATGAGTCGCCCCAGACATAAACACCGTGTCTCCTCACTAAGACTGCGTTCGCCTTGGGATACTTCGCGATCGCCTTTTCGAGCTGATCAGCAAGCAAATCTGGCATTTTTGTTGTATCAACTACATGAGATAAAACGAAATTCTTGTATTCAAAAAGTTCGTGCACTCACCTTCAGTAGGACGGTTATCAATGATTGGAACTTCGAGAACCTACGGAGTGGATGAAGTGGAATGAAACCATGAAACAAAAGAGGAGAGGTATCGGCTCAACAAATGTGCATTCTTACATCATCAAAAGCATGATGGCCGACTCCTTTCAGCATTTCAAGATGGGTAATCCTCAAGCAATCACTACTTTCAGTCGGATCCAACAGAGTGGCTAGCTGTGCAAACATTGAATGGGTATGTATGACACTTTTGACTGATGGCCGGTTTTTGAAAAGTATATACCAAAGTGGCGTACAAGCTGACTGCTTCAAGTTCGGTGTCCTGGAGATGAAGAGACAGCTCAGAAAACCTCCAACTTTCGATGGAGGCTGGTTCAAGAAAACCTTACCTTGGAGGTACGACAACGTTGCGATCCATGTCGAGCTCAAACACATCATCGCCAATCATATCTTCTTTCTGAATCCCGGAAGGAGCTACAAAAACTCTCCATGGACGATTTTCCTCCGGGCCACCAACGCGGATGCACACCCCGCCGCCCGTCCCGGAAGCCCAACCGTTCAGGTAAAACCTACGTGATAAATGACAGAATGATTGAGGAATGGAAATGTGGGGCGAAAAATGGACATGTTGACAGACCTTTCGCATAGCTGTGCAATTAGACTCCGAACAGTCCTGGCTTCGGCTTCAGTATTTTCAACAATCGAGGTTCCCTTGTTAGAATACGATACTCGGCGACTGAACTGCGTAGCCTTCTTCCCGTCAGAGCCTGTTTCTTCTCCTATCCTAGACCAACCATGAGATAGATGAAGCCAGCGTCGCTGACTACTATAAAGCTGCAGTTTTCCCTCCCTTGTAAAGGAAAACATTTGAGGTTTTATATCTCCATTGGACCATCCCTGGCCAGGAGGCGTCACATCGTTGGTTTGCTTTTGATGACCGTTCATCTTGCCGTCGTGCTTTCTGCTTCTTGTGATGGAAAGGATTCATCTGGCTAGAGTTCAAAGTGGACACAGCGCACGTGTTATGGTGTCGCTAGGACACGTGCTTGACACCTCCCCGCAGGCGCAATACTGTAGGTTGCTTTTGCGTTACCTAGCTGGCAGGCTCCCAGGTTCAGTCCCGTCAAATCAGTCATGTGGCATTCCTTTTCTGTCATTTGTCTCCATACGTAGGGTTTTGTACCTGACTTGCACCCTTACCTCTTACGCCGATAAACCTATGGAGCATTATCAGCACCGTAGCGTTCAGTCGCCTTCCGTGCACCCCATTGATAGGTCATCAGCAGCGCAGACCTTCTGGAAGATTGTGGACACCACAACGATTTTGTTCGAAGCAAAGAAACAGTAGAAAGTGCATCTTGGTTGTTCGAGAAACTTGCTAGCAATGGGGGGATCCACTCAAAACCCGCTTGAGTACATTCGGTAAGTCGAGACTTTGGTTAGGTTGTCCGTTTCTGGCGGAACCATACTAACGAGATCCCATTCTCTTAGAATGGCATGCGAGGTCCATTTGGGTTCAGCTCCAAGCAATGATGCTATTGAGATTTTCTTCGGCAAGTCTCCCTGCCTATTCGTTTGGATCGACACAGCGGATGGACTTGCCATGGTTGGGGATAGTCTGCCGAGCAAGCATAAGGCTGCCGTTGCATTTCTTGGTGGCCCTTCTGAAGAGGAGGGAGAAAGTGGTGCGATGCCAAAGCGCATGCAATGCGTTACTTTGCAACCAAATTTGGTTTCCTCTGATGAGTCCTCCGCAAGCGAAGACGAAGAGGATACAACCGGGACGTCCCAATCGACGATTTTGCAAGCTCTCCAGCTTTACACCCGTCATTTGTTTCTGCCCGCTGTCAAGCAAGGTAGTGACACAACGGTTTTACAAGACAAGATTAGAGAGCTGGATGTAGCTATTGGTCAATCGCAACGCAGTGCGAGATTGCCCCATGTGAACCTTCTCGTAGACCCTGAAATCGAGAAAGTTGCGTCGACCGTCACGGGATCGAAGAACTTTGACTGGCAGGAACTGGGACTGGCAAACTACTTGACAGATGATGATGCCCTGAACAGGCTTCAATCGGGGGTTTCTCAGTGGATTACTCAAATTCGGAAGCTCACTGTTTTGCCAAAGTCAACTCCGTTCCCGATGATTGCAGAAGAAACAAATGCCGATCTGGAAGAGATCGCTTTTTGGAATCAGTTGCATCAGGAGCTGCAAAGCATTCAGCGTCAATTGACTAGTCCAGGAGTTGAAGTTACCCTTGCTCTTCTGCGAGAAGCGAAACGTTTTGTTGCCACATTGGCCTTGGAGAACAACACCGGTCTCGAACAAGCAGTGAGCTACACTCAGGACGTCGAGCACTTTCTAAAGAGTTACCCTGTAGTGGAATTCCAGGCCGCACGGGACTTTGAGAAGGTATCACAGGTGACGAACTCCATTTTCGATCACTTGCCAAAGATTCGTCAGTCCCGCTACTACTCGCTTGAACGAAGTGCTGAGTTATTGGAGGCAACAACTCTAACACTACGCCGAGCCATCGATTCGATCTTGCAAGAGCAATACCACAATTTCTTATTCATGGATTACAAAGAGTACGAAGCGAAAGTTCGTTACCCAACTCAGGATATTTTTGTCCAATTTGAAGACCGCTGGGAGCAGTTCAAGGATTTCTTCCTGGAGCAAGGGCGGCGCCGGAAAATCGCCAGTCCTGCCAAACTTCTTGAAAACATCGAGCTTCATCACCTGCCATTGTCAAATCGTCTAGATCAAATTCATGAGTTCCGTGCTAATCACGAGCGTCTCCGTGAAGTCGTCTTACAGGTACTGCAGGACGAGGAAGACGAACAAGGCGCCATTCAAACAGTTGAATCGGCTCCCCGCCATATCTTTTCGACGCTAAATGTCTTGGACTTATCAGCTGGTGGGACAAAGGCAATGGAAGCCGCCTTAGAGGAATACGACATACAAATGGATGCGATGGAAGAACGTCTTGCCCGTTTGTTGCGGGACAAGCTCACTGCCTGCCAAGATGCGGAGGATATGTTCAGAGTGTTCGCTCGCTTCAAACTCCTCCTAACCCGAACTCGGGTCCGCGTGGCGGTGAAGGAGTTTCAAATGCAATTAATCGCAACTGTGGCCCAAGCTGTAGAAAAGCTTCAATCGAAATTTACCCTTAAGTACGAATCTTCCTCCGCTGCTAGAATCTCTCGGCTTCGAGGGATCCCTCCGATTGCTGGGAAAATTCTCTGGGCAAAGCAGATGGAACGACAGGTTAACGCCTTGATGGACCGAATGGGAAACGTTTTGGGACCAAATTGGGGCCAGCATCTTGAAGGTCGTCAGTTGAGAAAATCTGGTGACGAATTGTTGGCCAAGTTAGATGCGAAGAGTTTTTTTCGGGCGTGGATCACAGAGTGGGAGAAAGAACTCACGAATCAGGCTAGCTCTAGGCTGCAGTCATTCCCAATTGTTGTTGAGATTGATAGAGATAACCAGCTGTTTGCTAAGGTAAACTTTGATGCGAAGTCCGAGCTCCTATTCAAGGAAATCAGGCATTTGAAGTGGCTTGGTTTCGAACGTGATGTTCCTCGGACTTTGACAATGGTAAGCGAAGAAGCAATTTCTCGATACCCCTTTGCCATGGCAATTAAGACGGCGCTTCGTAGTTATCAATCAGTCCGTGGCCTTATCAGCCCAGAGTTGGAACCGCTGGTGATGCCACATCTACTCGATGTCCGCGAAATAATCTCTGAGGCATTTGATGTCAAGCTTGATACTTCGAAAGCGATTGCAAAAAAGCGCCGAATTCGCTGGGATTCTCGCGAGTTATCAGACTGGGTTTCAAGGCTTGCTGACTCTGTTACAAAGCTGGAGGAGCGTGTTGAGCAACTCCTTCAGACATGCGATAAAGTGGACGCAGCACTCAAGACTTTGAAGAGTGTTGAGTACGATGCTACAAAGTTCCAGGGTGTCATAGAAAGTGTCCAAAAATCGATTGATGAAATGTCTCTAAGTGGATATTCTGATCTTGCCTCTTGGGTCAAAGTCTTGGACGACAGGTTAGCGGTGATTTTGGCTCGCCGTCTCGAAGCAGCTTTGGAGAGCTGGAATTACATGTTTAGTGTTTCTCAGCATGACGATTCCGAAGGAGAAAGCAAAGAAGAAAGCGAAATCAAACCGAAGAAGATGGAAAGTGTCTTCATTCCAACAATTTCTGTGGAAATTCTTCTTCGCAACCAGGAAATCTCTGCTGTACCAGCAGTACCTACCGTCAGATCTTTGTTCTTGAACAGGCTTCATGAGTTCATCGGTATAGTGTCTAATCTTCCACGGCCAAAAAGCGGTCGGTTCGAAGTGTTCGACAGCACGGCGACTTCCTATCAAGGACCGGATGATGAAGCTACCTTTGATCGACTGATTCATATGGTGCCTGCTGCTACTGTTGCACGGGCATATGGAAGGGTAGAGGAACGGATAGTAGATGTCGCTGATTTTATTGACCAATGGCTAGCATACCAAACTCTATGGGACACGCAAGTTTCGGATGTTGCGGCATCGGTGGGTACTGACATCGAGAAATGGCAAGCTCTGCTACTTGAGTCAGCAGAAGCACGATCTGCCCTCGATTTGTCTGCAACGTTTGCCGAGTTTGGACCTGTGGCAGTTAAGTACAATAAAGTACAATCGCAGATTAATCTCAAGTATGACTCCTGGCAAAAGGAACTTCAATCGTCCTTTGCAAGCATTCTATCCCAGTGCATCCATGATGCGCATCAAAAGATGGTCAATGCAAAGAATACCTTGGAGGCAGCTTCGTTGGAAAGCTCAAGTGGGACCGAAAACATTGTCACTGGGGTCTTCTTCATCGAGGAAATGAAGGAAAAAAGTGCTTCCTGGAACGAAGAAATTGGACTTCTGGAGTCTTCGGAACGCCTGCTAAAGAAGCAAAGACACCATTTTCGAAGCGATTGGATGGAAACGACCGTGGTCAAGGGTCAGTTCGAATTAATGCAGCAAATCCTGCAACGCCGGAGCCAAACAATGGAACAGCAGTACCCTCTGCTCCAAACTCGAATTTCGGCTGAAGAAAAAGCGGCCGCTAAGCGGGCTCTAGAACTTATTACTGAATGGGAAAAAGACAAGCCGCTTAGAGGGAATATGCCACCGTCAGAAGCGATGGGTGTACTTGCCAAGTTTGAATTCAATTTAAACAAAGCCAAGACTCACCAAGAAAATCTTGTCAAAGCGAAAGATGCCCTTGGCCTTGACCATACTGCAGAAAGCAACGCTATTGTTGAATGCTTGGAGGAGTTGACGGCGCTGAAAGAAGTTTGGGAGGCTGTCATGAAGCCACATGAACAGTTGCAGGAAATCAAAGATACTCCCTGGTCCAGCGCTGTGATGCGCAAAATTCGGCGTGCTTTAGATGATCTTTTGGCAGAGATGCGTTCGTTGCCAAACCGTATTCGTCAGTACGATGCTTACACTCACATGCATGATCAGGTAAAAAGTTTCATAAGTGGCCACAGCGTTCTGTCGGATCTGAAGACGGAAGCACTGAAGGATAGACATTGGAAGATGATTATGAAGCGTCTAGGAATCACAAATCTATTCACTGAACTGACTGTTGGTGACCTTTGGGACAAGGGTGTACTGGCACGGAAAAGAGACATTGATGAAATTCTGACCATAGCTCAAGGAGAAATGGCCCTTGAAGTATTCTTGGGACAGGTTCGCGACCGTTGGATGAAGAAAGAATTGGATCTTGTTATTTTCCAGAATCGCGTTCGATTGATCCGTGGCTGGGATGATTTGTTCGCTACCTTAGACGACCACATTGGTGGGTTGGCCTTGATGAAGAGTTCCCCTTACTATCGATCGGTGCGAGAGTTTCAAGAAGAAGGAAAGTTATGGGAGGATCGTTTGACGAAACTCCGTGCAGCCTTCGATGCATGGATTGATGTTCAGAGACGTTGGGTATATCTTGAAGGCATCCTCTTTGGCAGCTCTGATATCAAAGCTCAACTTCCTGCTGAGTGGTCTCGTTTCAAGAGCGTTGATTCGGAATTCATCACTCTGATGCGCCGCATTGCAGGCCGGCCGTATGCAATGGAAGTGCTGAATATTGAAAATCTGCAGCGATCACTTGAAAGACTTGGAAATTTGATGAGTGTCATCCAGCGAGCTCTTGGTGAATACTTGGAGAAGCAGCGTCGCGATTTTTCTCGTTTTTACTTTCTTGGAGACGATGATCTGTTGGAAATCATGGGGAACGGAAGTGAGCCTGGCAAGGTTCTTAGCCATGTTTCCAAAATGTTTGCTGGCATTGCTGGCGCCAGGCACGACAAGAAAGACATGCCCGATGACATGATAACTCGTCTAGACGCCATGGTGAGCAAGGATGGTGAAGTTGTTCCTTTCAACGAGCCAATCGCAGTTATGCAAGGGAGCAGTGTCAAGAAATGGTTGACAGAACTGGAAGAAAAGATGAAGATGACATTGGCCCTGCTTCTAGAGCAAGCAGTCGCTGAAGATGCTTCGTCTGGACTTTCACCCGGAGACGACGGGAAGAAGCAGTTTGTGGAATGGGCAACAAAGTTTCCAGCTCAGGTGATGATCCTTGCCACCCAAATCAACTGGAGTATGGGAGTGGACGAAGCTTTGAATAGCGAAGATAGCGGCGCTGCTTTGAACGAAAAGTTAACCACGCTTGAATGGAAGCTTGAAGTTATGGCCGAAACTGTCCTGTCTGAGCTTCCACCAGAATCGCGGAAAAAGTTCGAACAAATGATCACGGAACTTGTGCATCAGAGGGATGTCGTGCGCGACCTTTTGAAGGAAGATGTATCGAGCCCTACAGATTTCCGCTGGCTATACCATCTTCGCTACACATACAACCCAACAGCCCCCAAGCTTACTGAAAAGCTAATTGTTTCTCTTTCGAATGCCAAGTTCTTTTATGGTTTCGAATATCTTGGTATTGGAGAACGTCTTGTTCAAACTCCCCTAACAGACAAAGCATATCTCACCTTGACCCAAGCGCTCCACTTCCGCATGGGCGGCAGTCCATTTGGTCCAGCTGGAACTGGTAAGACGGAAACAGTAAAAGCTCTCGGTGCCCAACTAGGTCGCTTTGTGTTGGTTTTCAATTGTGACGAGACATTCGACTTCAGTGCGATGGGAAGGCTTTTTGCTGGTCTCTGCCAAGTTGGAGCTTGGGGCTGTTTCGATGAATTCAACCGACTTGAAGAGCGAATCCTATCTGCCGTCAGTCAGCAGATCTTGTCAATTCAACGAGGATTACTTGACCGCGAATCTCATATAGACCTTCTGGGGCGGTCAATCAAGCTGAACAATGATGTTGCCACTTTCATTACGATGAATCCTGGGTATGCAGGCCGTAGCAACCTTCCAGACAACTTGAAGTCGCTTTTCCGCTCAGTTGCTATGGTCATCCCTGACAGAAAACTTATTGCGCAAGTTATGCTATACAGCCAAGGAATTGTCACTGCCGAACTGTTGGCGCCAAGGGTTGTCAATCTGTTTTTGAGATGCGAGGAGAGGATGTCGAAACAACGCCACTACGACTTTGGTCTCCGTGCTTTGAAAACTCTCTTGGTTTCTGCCGGCGCGTTGAAGCGGCAAGCACTGGAAGGAAAGGGTGAGCTCGAGGGCGAAACTCTCGCAGCAGAAGAGAAGAGAGCACTGATTGTCGGTGCATGCAACAATGTCCTTCCAAAGCTGATTGCTGAAGACATGGTGATCTTCGGGGAGGTTCTAGAGGAAGTCTTTCCTGGTTCTGAAGTTTCAAAAATGGATGATGACAGACTCAAGGAACAGATGATGGTCATTTGTGACGAGAATGGATTATCTGCTACAGATAGCTTCATTCAAAAGATACTTCAACTGAACCAGGTTCTTGAGATGCGCCATGGTGTAATGGTAGTTGGTCCGTGCGGTGCAGGAAAGTCGGCCGCTTTAGAGGTTTTGCTCAAGTCTCTTGAGGAAGTTGATGGTACAAAAGGGGACATGTACAGAATCGACCCGAAGGCAATTGGCAAGGAGAACTTGTACGGTACGCTCGATGGGACGACGCTTGAATGGACAGATGGCGTATTTACAAGTATACTAAGGCGGATCATCGGCAATCAAAAAGGAGAATCTGAACGAAGGCACTGGATTGTTTTTGATGGAGATGTAGATCCCGAATGGGCAGAGAACTTGAACAGGTGAGTCGATGGTGCATATTCAAAATGATCAGCTACTGTCATCTTACAGTGTTTTGCTTTTTCCCTGCCGTAGTGTACTTGATGACAACAAAATGTTAACTTTGCCTAGCGGAGAACGACTGGGTATCCCAAACAACATGAGGATTATTCTCGAAGTTGATAGTCTGAACTACGCTACCCCTGCTACCGTTTCACGTTGTGGAATGGTGTGGTTCAGTGAAGAAACTGTAACTGCAGAAATGAGTCTGGAACACCTGATGGCAACCCTTGCCAAGGATGATCTTACTGGCGACCGGGGTGGTGACAAAGAGATTCCTGCCGCTCAAACGCACTTCTTGGAATCTATTCGTTCTATGGTGCACTCGGATAGAACTACTTCCCTCGTTCTGGATGCTCTGGAGTTTGCAATGGCAGAAATTCACGTGATGGAAGCCACACGAGAGCGCCTTCTGAACACTTTTAAGGCGCTGCTTGCGCAGGGCATTGGTCTGGCCATTGCATACGACGAAAATCATCCCGATTTTCCCATGGCTGGTGATCACATGGAAAATTTTGCAAAGCGCTGGTTACTCCATTCCTTGATGTGGGCCTTTGCTGGAAGTGCATCGTGGGATGTCCGCAAGAGCTTTGGAGCAATGTTGCTACGCACCAGTGGCGTGATGTTACCTAGTGATGAGCACAGCCTGGTTGACTATCGCGTTCGGGTGGAGAACGGAGAGTATGAGCTCTGGAGCGAGAGTGTGCCTCGGATGGAGATCGAGAGTCACAGGGTTTCCTCAACTGATGTTGTAATCACCACCACGGATACTGTCAGGCATTCTGATATCCTTGGAGCATGGCTTGACAGTCGAATCCCATTGATTCTTTGCGGTCCTCCAGGAAGTGGAAAGACTATGACACTTACGAGTGTTCTCCAATCGATCCAGGGGGCTGTTCTCGCAAGCCTAAACTTTTCAAGTCGGACAACTCCTGATATTATCTTGAAGGTTTTCCACCAGTACTGCAAGTATGTACGCCGGGGTAAGGATATTATTTTGGAACCAGCAGAGAGTCTTGGTGCGCAAAGCTGGCTTGTTGTCTTCTGTGACGAGATCAATCTCCCCGAAGAGGATACGTATGGCACACAGAAAGTTATCATGTTTATGAGGCAGCTTGTCGAACAAGGAGGATTTTGGCGAGATGACAATGTATGGGTTAAGATCAATCGAATTCAGTTTGTTGGCGCATGCAACCCCCCAACTGACGCTGGTCGTGTTGAAATGTCACATCGCTTTTTAAGACATGTTCCTCTGTTGCTTGTGGACTTTCCTGAGAAGGATTCTTTGATGCAAATTTACCGGACTTTTAATGGGGGCATGATGAAACTATTTCCAAACTTGAAGGGTGAGACCGACCCAATGACCGAAGCGATGGTAGAGGTCTATACTGAAAACCAGAACAGATTCAATCCAACAATTCAACCCCAATACTTCTACTCCCCTCGTGAATTGAGCAGATGGGTTCGGGGCATCTATGAGGCTATCGTGAACATGGACCAAGGTGTGTCCAGGGAAGAGTTGACTCGAATCTGGGCTCACGAAGGTCTTCGATTGTTCTGTGATCGTCTTGTTAGCGACGAAGATAAGAAATGGTGTCATGATAAGATCGACGAGGTTGCCCAAAAATGGTTTGCTGGTGTCGATTTTGATGTAGCTCTCAAACGCCCCCTGTTCTATACCTCTTGGCTGAGCAAAGAAACAAGGGAGGTAGAGAGGGAAGAACTAAAGGAATTCCTCAGTGCTAGATTGCGGGTGTTTTATGAAGAAGAACTGGATGTTCCTCTTGTCATCTTTGATGAAGTACTAGAACACATTCTTCGAATTGACCGAGTTCTGCGACAGCCAATGGGACACCTTCTACTCTGTGGAGATTCTGGAGCCGGTAAGACTGTTTTAAGTAAATTTGTGAGTTGGATGAACGGGCTGAATATTTTTCAGATCAAAGCGCATTCAAGATACGGAATGGATGACTTTTGTGAAGATCTTCGCGTTGTCATGCGTCGCGTCGGTGTGGATGGTGAGAAGATTTGCTTTATTTTTGATGAAAGCAACATCTTGTCATCTGGATTCCTAGAAGCAATGAATGCTTTGTTGGCAAGTGGAGAGGTTCCAGGTCTTTTTGAAGGTGATGAATACAACGCTTTAATGAATGCTTGTCGAGACAGTGCTGCCAGAGATGGCGTCATTCTTGACAGCGACGAAGAGCTTTACCGTCGTTTTACTGGTATTGTGCAGCGCAATCTGCATGTTGTATTCACCATCAATCCGAGTGGTGGAGATTGGAAGAATAGATCTACTACAAGTCCGGCCCTGTTCAATCGTTGTGTGGTCGACTGGTTTGGGACTTGGGGTAGCAAGGCCATGGGAGAAGTTGGGAAGGAGTTCACACTTCGACTAGACATGGGCGATGCTGAGTCGATTGGTGGTTCGTGGGGGATTGGCGAAGGAGAAGCGTTGATGCAAAGAGTGTCCGAAGTTTTCGAAGGGTCGATCGAAGGAGGCCTTAGGCAAGCGGTTGTTGCTGCTCTTGTTGATCTGCACGTTGTCGCGAAGGAGACTGCAGAGGCTGCAGCAGCGGAACCGAGCAGTATCACCCGCACTTTCCTTTCCCCTCGCGACTACTTGACTTTGATTCAGAACTTTGTTGCATGCTTGAACAAGAGACGAGAACAGGTTGAAGATGAGCAACTACATGTAAATGCTGGTCTTGAGAAGCTTCGCCAGACTCAGGAAAATGTCGCCGAATTAAAATTAAGCTTAGGAGTGAAAACTAGGGAGCTAAAGGAAAAGGAAACCCTTGCCAATGAAAAACTGCAGCAAATGGTGGCTGATCAGAACATTGCTGAGAAACGAAAAGCGGAGGCAGAAAAAATGGGGGCAGATGTCAAGAAGCAGCAATTTGAGATCGACAAGCGGAAAAACGAAGCACAGAGCGATCTTGACGACGCTGAGCCAGCTTTACGGAGTGCTCAGCAAAGTGTCCGAGGAATCAAGAAACGCGATCTTGATGAGGTCAGAAATCTTGCTCGCCCACCTAACAATGTCAAGCTAACGCTGGAGTGTGTAGCAATCATGCTTGGCGAAAAGAGAGTTGAATGGGCGGATGTGAGGAAGCTACTGAGCAAGAGTGATTTTATTTCCAATATTCTAAACTTTGATGCCGATAAACTATCCTCAAAGCAAATCCAATTGGTAAAAGACAAGTATCTCGATGGCAACCCCGAGTTGACAACACAGACTGTCATGAGGAGTAGCAAAGCTTGTGGCCCCCTTTTCCAATGGGCAGAGTCCCAGATTCGATATTCTACAGTGTACAATCGAATTCAGCCTCTTCGTGATGAGGTTGAGCAACTTGAGACTGATTCCAAGGTAGTCAAAGACAAACTGGAGACTGTGGAAAGCGAAGTAGATGCTCTCGAAACCTCTATTGCTCAGTACAAATCGGATTACGCCCTTCTAATTCGGGATGTTGAGGCGTTGAAAGCTGAGATGGAGTCGGTCACAAAGAAGGTTGAAAGAGCCGAGAGTCTATTAAAATCACTTGGCCACGAGAGCGAGCGTTGGCAGAAGAGTTCTGAAGGTTTCCAGACAATCATGAGGAGTCTTGTTGGTGATGGCCTGCTAATGGCCGCGTTTCTCACTTATGCCGGATTTTTTGACTTCAAGAATAGATTGCTGATGATGGAAAGATGGAAGAACACTCTTGAAATTCTTGGTATTGAGCATCGTGAAGATCTTGGTGTTGTCGAGTCGCTTAGCAAGGCATCCACAAGACTGCTGTGGCAGTCTGAGGGGCTGCCAGGAGACCAACTTAGTTTGGAGAATGGGGTGATACTCGATGATTGCGTCCGGTTCCCTCTAGTCATCGATCCATCTGGTCAGGCAATCTCTTTCTTGATGAAGAAATATCAGGAAGATAAAATCCAGAAGACAAGTTTCTTGGATAAGGCGTTTATGAAGACATTGGCTGGAGCAGTGCGGTTTGGCACAGCTTTGTTGGTTGAGAATGTCGAGCACATTGACCCGATTCTGAATCCACTTCTTAATAGGGAATTGCAAAGAACTGGTGGCCGAACGCTTGTCAGAATTGGTACAGAAGAAATTGACTACAGTCCAAAGTTTAAAATCATTTTGAGCACCAAAAATCCAGCTGTTCAGCTCACGCCAGATGTTTGCTCGCGAGTGACGCTAGTGAACTTCACGGTCACTCCAGCAAGCTTGCAAAGCCAAAGTCTGAGCCAGGTTGTCAAGTGTGAGAAGCCCGAGCTTGAATCCCAACGAGCATCTTTGCTCAAGCTGCAGGGCGAGCAGAATGTAAAATTGCGTGAGCTTGAGGATCAGATGTTGTCGCAGATCAGTGCTTGCGAAGGAAGCATCCTAGATGACGACCAGGTTGTTGCCGGCATGGAAGTACTCATGAAGGAAGGGTCACAGGTCGAAGAACAGATTGCTCGTAGCGACGAGGTGATGACACAAGTTCATCTAGCGGTTTCCCGTTTTGAGCCGTTCGCAATTTTCTGTCGTCACGTTTTCGTTTTGCTAAGTGCGCTCCGCGAGATTAGTTTCCTTTACGAATTTAGTCCTTCTGCTTTCATGGGGATTCTTGAGGATGTTTTGAAGAAGATCAAGAGATCTGGCACCGAGACTGAAAGCGATAGGATTGGAACCTTGAAACGCGCTCTCTTTACAGAGATCTGTGCGAGGGTCTCCCGTGGGTTGAAGGCGGACGACAAGATTGTCTTTTCGCTCCTTTTGGGACGGTTGTTCACGGGCGACGAATCAATTGGTTCAAGAGATGTTCTTTCGCCTTCTGAGTATATCCAGGAAATCAATGCCTTTGGTGATAATTTTCCTTGGCAAGGTCGTGGTTTGAATGAGCTTGTCCACGTAGCAGAAAAAGAGGTTGGTCCGACTGTTCCTCTGATGCTCATCAGCGCCCCTGGCCATGATGTAAGCGGGCGTATCGAAGTAATGGCTCGAGAGCTCAAGAAAGACTTAGCATCTGTCGCAATGGGGAGCGCTGAAGGATTTGATAGTGCAGAGTCTCTGTTTAGTGCTGCATCAAAGAGAGGATCTTGGTTGATGCTCAAGAACTGCCATCTTTGTACTGAATGGCTGAGAGAGACATTTGTGAAGAAGCTACAAACATTGGGTCAAAACACTCACACTGATTTCCGCCTGTTCATTACTTGCGAAATGAGTCCAAAACTACCTACAGCTCTGTTACGTCTAAGTGACACAATTGTTGCGGAGGCCCCGACTGGAATCAAGGCTTCTATAACTCGCTTCTTTTCAAGCATTTCGAAGGATCGTTTCGATAGTCCTGTTCGAAACCGGCTTTACTTGGTACTGGCATGGACCCATGCTGTGATCCAAGAAAGGCTTCGTTATGTACCTCAAGGATGGTCCGAGAAATACGAATTCACTGAAGCTGATGCAATTCACGCCCTTGATGTAATTGATGCATTGATAAAGGATATGGGTAGCGAGGCCGGTACGCTAGACCCAGAAAGACTACCATGGGATGCGATTCGTTCCACTCTTCGGATGGGTGTTTTCGGCGGTCGTGTTACTCAAGATGTTGATCAAGATGTGCTAGACAATCTGATCGACACACTTTTTGTTCCGGAAAGCTTCAATCTTGGATTCACATTGGTTAGTGATGTTGAGCAGGCTCCGACGCTCCCTGAAGGAACGTCAAAGGACGAATGTTTTGCTTGGATTACTTCGCTTGCATCGCATACACCACCAACGTGGGTGGGTCTCGACGCCGATGCAGAGAAGGAGTTAGAAGTTCGTACTGCAAAGTCTATCAAGGAGAAGGTAGAGATAGTGGCGACCAAAGAGGTACACGAAAGCGCTAAATGAGGAATATGTAGTAGCGCACATCGAACGAAATAAGAAAATACCAAATTACTCTATCACGAAATTTTCTGCTTGTATTGGTAACAATCGATCAAAGTATTGTCTAAACAGATGCGCAACACCCTTTTTTCTGACTTCCATCTTGGCTCAAACTGATGGTTTCCCCCGCTGTCAAAGAGGGTTGGTTGGCAGCCTCTTCTGCAGCAACGTTCCGACGAGACATTAGCCTGTAGATTTCAGTCAGAATTCTCTGAAAGGCGGTATCTACGCCGCTGGCATCCAATGCCGAGGTCTCAATGAAAGCTAGGTTGTGCTGTTCCGAGAATGCCATAGCTTCATCTGTTTCTACAGCACGTAAATGACGCAAATCGCTCTTGTTTCCTACCAACATAACTACAATGTTTGCTTCAGCATGATCACGGAGTTCTTTCAACCAACGCTCCACGTTTTCAAAAGTGCTGTGCTTCGAGATGTCGTAGACAAGCAATGCTCCTACGGCACCTCTATAATAAGCAGAAGTAATGGCACGGTAGCGCTCTTGTCCAGCGGTATCCCAGATCTGGGCCTTGATTGTCTTTCCTTCAGCTTGAATAGATTTGGTCGCAAATTCTACACCGATGGTTGATTTGGACTCCAGATTGAACTCGTTACGAGTAAACCGAGAAAGCAAGTTCGATTTTCCAACACCTGAATCACCGATCAAGACAATCTTGAACAAGTAATCATACTCTTCGTCAACTCGAGCAGCCATTTCAAAAAATTGCAGCAGATACAAACTGAATGTTTCAAGGCAAAATAAGCGTGAGATAACAACGACCACCAAGTCTCCCACTGCAACAGGCAAATGACAACCATGGAAAGATCGTCAGCATTCGGAACGCAACAGTGAAACAAGATGAAGCTATCCTAGCTCCTCCGCGTATTCGAGCATGGATATCATTGTTTATATCTCTTATACGTGGACGAATATACTATTGACGTCACGAATCACACCGGCAATGAGACGAATACAGTTTCCAAAGCGTTGCCAAGGCAATTGGAGCTCCAACCCATAGTCAAAGTCTTCTCTCCCTCTGATTTACATCACGTATTGTGATGAAAGAAATGGAAGAAGTCACTCACCTTCAAAAAGAGATCAATTCAAGGTCAAATGCTTGAACAGAGAAATGACTTCCGTCTCGTATGCACAACGATGATGGGATGGCCCCACAAGGTCGATGCCTTTCGTAACGGTACTTTCTGTCCGTACTATATATACGTGCGAACCGTTGGGATCGGAGACCCGGATCTAATTGAGCCGGCCAGGTCAAGCGAATTCGTCGAGCGCCAACTTCCGTGTTGCCAATTTGGAATTTTGGATTGTGAAAGTGAAGGGCAGCAGAAGCTATAATCTTTTTAAATTACCGACATGGCACTGTCGACGAAAGAATGCAGATGAAACTACCATCCATGATTCGATCCGTCTTGATAAATACCCACAGGGACCCCGAACTGAAAGAATTGGTATCTGCAACAGCTCATTACTGCACAACTTCAGACGACTGTAGGAAGGAGAGGGGCCATCATGTTTGCACAGCAAGTCATGGTGTCTAGTATGTCATTTTTGGCGGAGAAGGCAGGTCGAATAGTAGTCTTGAGGCTTGCTTTTCATTGGTCGAGTCCAGTTGTTTCTCACCAGTCACAAGGTCTGGCGGAACGGGCAATGCTTCCTTTGTATCCCTATTCTGACCACCAACGGAGGGTCCCAAGCCTTGCTCGTCAATCGCTGGCGCTGGTGATTTATTTGTATCGGCAGCCTTCGTTGTCGCTCCTTGCTCTTCACTTATTGACTTCGTCATCCTATTTTCTTTTCCGTCTGAACTTCCGAGTTCGTGGGGTTGTCTTGATATATCTTCAGGCTTTGGATCGTCGTTTTCAACTTCCATTTCAAGGTGCGGTTCCATTTCTGGCAAAGTGGGATCTTCGGTTTCTTCGTCGTCAATCCTGCTCTTCAACCTGACTTTCCGCTCTACCGACTGACCAATCGTTTGACGACAATTGTTGGGTAGGCGATGTAGATAGCCAACCCCAACTTCAGCACCCAACAACCCGTTTCCCGCTCCCCAAGATCTAGTTGGCATCAGCGCCACGACTCTCACAATATCTGACTCGGAATTATAGACATAGATTTCAACGACTTTATCACAATGCCGATCTAGGACCCCGGCCAGTACTTTCGTAGACTCAAAGGAGATCGCAGTGGTTCCTAACAAGTAATCTTGCATTGGTACCAAACCGGCTATGGCAGCTGGGGAGTTGTGTTCCACTTCCAATACGCGAATCAACCTTTCATCTGCGCCGCCATAGTTGTCTAGTCGAATGGTCACACCCAACAATCCTGCACCTGGCCAATCATCATTGGGTACAAGCTCCACCAGGCGCTTTTCCTGGGACTTAATATTCCAAACCACTATGTTCAGATGTCGTCGGAATACGATGTGACAAAAATCAGCTTCCGTCCGCTATAGACACAACATCGCTATGCCATTTTGACTTACATAACTCGATAACTTTCCCTTGGTTGTCCCGTAGAAGTTGAGGAACTAGATCATTCAAAATTGTTAGCATTTAGCACTAAGCCTGCAAAGTAAACAAACAAGAAAACGTACAGTCAATGTCGTCGTATTCCTCTCCTTCTTCTAACTCTTCACCGCTTCCGAGCAGCATCTCGCCATTAGCCCCAACGATAAAATCAAAAAAACTCACCAAACCAGCCTGTGAAGCTTTGGAGGGAATATATGCAGCGAGCGAATGTCATGGTCAGGTCAGCTGATTTTGTAAATTGTGCGGGGGGTTTTGGAACGGACTCACCTGGTGAGTTTGGCTGAACTCCCAATACCCGGTATCCCAAGGTTTCAATTCCATCAAACTCAGCAAAGTCATCGCTGTCACCTGCAGTTGGAGCGGAATTCCCCATAATGTGACGATATCCTTTCAATGTGTTAATGCGAGCAACGCACCATTTTCGGAGCCAAATAAATGACTCTGGAATGTGTCGAAAGCAACCTTGCAAGGACCAATGTACTGTTTCCTACTGTGCACTACGTACTGTATTTTTCTCAGACTCCACTACGTGCAGGTGTTGTTTGAACAACTTCCATGTCACTGCACCTGTAATGAAAATTCTCGTTGTATCGAGCATGAGGCGGGAAGGCAGCCAAATGAAAACGCTTCGCACGATATTACAGCAAAAGAAATGTCGATTGCTCGACGCCTTGCCGTGAAGCAGGGAGCCAAAAGGAACAATATTGGCATCAAAGTGAATCGCCGAAAGGAGAAAATAAACCGAAAGGATGAGGCTGTCGCATGCTTTTTTCTGGTCTTTGTTTTTCTTGTCTCCTGCTATGTAGCTCGCATTGAACCACAAATACAGAAGCTCCTGGTCCAGAAAGGCAGCCCAGAAAATTTACTTGATAGCTTGCAGAATTGCAGCGTATCTTTCGTTCCGTTGCCACCTCGACCGGAAAGCGACTGGCGTAAACCACTGTGGATACCATCATACCCAGCATCAGGGTCCGCCAGTCCTAGCAAACAAGGTGATGTTGTAAAGGCTATTATCGACCAATTGTTTGGTACGTTGATTATTCGACGCAATATTGTTTTCCGACTACAAGTCCGTCTCTCTCAAGCTGTTTATGTTGATAGGAAAGCCTGGAGCTGTAAAAAACTACCATTCGTCCATGAAGAACCGATTGAGGAGGTGCAAGGGATTAAGTGAAACGGTGGGGTGCTCTCAAGGTAGGTTGTCGAAACTATTGGGATCTTTCTGTCCGTTTTCAATTGCATTATACAGAGGTAGTATTATGTGTTGCCATTCTTGAAGGAACTTTTGTCCTGACACTTGCAGACCCAGGTCATCCCTACGTCCCCATTGGTCCTGAAAAACAGGCAAGTTTATCGTCAAGGTGAAAATATCTTCTCCTCGGTTGCGAGGATTTCTCACATCCAAACTTGTAGACCCAAAACTTCCAACGAAACGTTCTTTTCGTAATCCGAAATTTCAAGAATGCATTCCCTGCGTCATACACAGACAAAAACATCGCATATCATGGACACAAAGGACAAGCTCCCGAGAACGGATGGAGAAATGTACGCGACCAATACATAGAAAGGGCAATGGAAGAATGGGAAAACATGTTATCATGGTGGATCAATGCCGAGTACTACAAGATCTCTCTGTTTGTTCCATATGAGAAACTGCTGGACAACAAGACAGGCCCTGGAGTAGTAGAAGACTTGGCAGAGATCCTTCAGGATTCTGGATTCGAAGTTGCTCCCGCCATTGATTTTCCTTGCATTTGGTATCAAGCTGCAAACAAAGAAATGAGACGCCAAAAGAAACTCGAAGAATACGTTCCGGGATACACTCTTGAACAGCAGCAGTTCATGCTGAGGAAATTGACAGAGTTCATGCAGCGATTGTACAAAGATCCCGGAAATCAACTGTTGATCTCAATTTTGAAGGAATATTATGATGACATTAAAAGCAATACTAGACTCGATCAACCGTGGGAAAATCTTACGCTACTAAAGTGGCGTCTTTAAAGGTAATGCATGCATACATTAACGGCTTCAACTCATCTTCGTTCAATGATTACTCTTCTTCTGTGAACTTATTTCACTGCAAAAGCAGTTTCTTCAATCTCCAGGTTTCAAAACTCCAATTTCTGCTTTGGACAAATTGGCTTCTCCGAGTCCTTGCCCTTGACACCCCCCACAACAGTTGCAAAAAGTGACTTCTTTGCATTCTTTCTTGCCTTGCTTTCTCCACGATCAGGAGCTTTCTTGGGTTTGAAAGGGGAGTTGCTCAGGGAATTCAAGGCTGAAATGGCCTCCAAATCGTTCGCCATGAGCTGTTCGCTGAACATCGAATTCCTCGAGGGTGTCAACGGGGGAGGGTTTGGATCATGCTGACTTTTTCGTCCTTCAAACTGTTTCTGGCTCTCTTCTGAAATACGAAAGTCGCAGTATCTGAACTCATCCATCATTGAATCTGCCACAGGCGAAAAGGGAACGCTAGGAGTTCTTGGAACACTGTTGTTCTGACCACGCAGGATTCCAGCTGGAGATGGGCGAAATCCTGGAGAAAGGCCAATTGGCGTCCCTGTCATCGAAAAAAAATTTTGACCCTTTGGCGTGGACGGTGGTAGTGGAGTAGACAGAAATGAAGATTTTGATGGAGCCCGTTTCTTAGGGGAGTCCATAGAGGTTTCTGATTGCGATGGATTCTTTTTGTCGGTACCCAATTTGACATTAGCACCAGTCCTTGTTTGGGGTTCTTCACCTGAGTGCTTTCTCGAGTCAGAAGCCTTGGAAGATCCCTCAAGAACTTTTGACAGGATGCTTGTTCCAGAAGTGGTGACCAACTTGTCGTTTTCAGTGCCGATGGTAGTTGGCCGCGAGGCCTCCGATTGTAATATTGAAAGACCACTCATCGAATCGGTATCCAGCTCCATCTGCGGGAGCTTCGACAAATTGCTACGCATGGGGCTCTTTGAAAGGTGCGTAACAATTGCATCAGCTGCTTGACTCTCAGCATCATTTTCAAGCATCTTCTTCACTCTAGACATTTGTGACCAGTCTTCTCCTGTGCCATCTACAAGTTGCTCGAACGCAGCCCGTGAAGAGGACGGCTCGTTCAAACTTGATTCAATCCAAGACGGCTTTGACGGGGTGGGAGGCTTTGTAGCATGCATCTTATTTGCAGGCACCTGGGCCAGGGGTAGCTTCCTAACTGGTAGAGAGAGATGAGAGCGTTTGCCGGTGTGTGGTACAACCGAGCGCGACCTGGGTACTGGAGCTTTTGGAGAATTCGGATTGACATAAGAGTGCTTTTGTGGAACTCCATTTTGTCGTGGCGGCATCACTGGTACGGGAACAGCATCCGGTGGGCGCAGAAATGCAAGGGACGCTGCTGCCTTTTCGATGCTCATAGGCGGTGCTTTGAAATGAGCCGCAGGTGGCTTTCGAGAAGCAACCTTTTTGTGAGTTTTGATACCAACTTTGGACGAGGGCGCTTTTAATGAAACAGCTGTTGTATTTCCTTTTCGCGGCGAACTTTGCCACTTTGACTGCTTTGAAGTACAAGTTCCACCCTTAGAACTCCGCGCAACAGTAGCCTTGACACGACGTTCAAGCACTTGATATCGCTTTCTCAAATGCCCACGATCTCGATGGGGAATCAATCGAGCCCCAAGTTCTGCCCACATGTGTCCCATTAAAGGTACCGCTTTCAGCAGAGTCAAATCCTCCTCTAGTGACCATCTGTGCACATTTAGAATTGCAGGGGGATTGACTTTTTCGAGTTTTAACTCTTTCACCTTTACCTCGTCAATGTCATCAACTGACTCGAGCTTTGGAGGCTCAAGCAAATTACCCTTCGCATCAATATCAATCCCATGCGCCTTATATAGCATGACGCACAATTTGGAATACCGCTGAGAAATAATGTTGACCGATCTGTCAGGTAAATATCTGTCTGCGATCAGTATCCATTGCTTTTCGCCGTATAAATTGACCCCCCTCAACACCAGATTATCCTCCCCACTTGTAAACAAGTTGCGGTTCCGCCTCAACAAGACGTCTTGCTCTTCCGAGCATGGGGACTTAAAGTCTTCTCCAAAGAGCTCCCTGCAGTCGGAGAAATTGTCGGCCAGATCAGCGACACCAGGTATAACAGCCTCTTCAATGTTGGCCGATGCATGCCGCAGAACCATTCTGCATGCTTCCGCATGTGTTGGAAGCTCAAGAATGTTTCCAAGCCCTTTAATTCCAGCCACACTGTTGTCGATCGCCTCAAAAGTTTCTTTTAGCTTCACTAGTCCGGGGATGTCAAAAGTTGTTCTCTTCTGCCCACTAGTGCCAAGTTCCAAGGTTTTGGAAAAGGCAGCACGAGTTAACCGTCGATCGTTCCTCTTTTGTCGAGAGCCATTGGAAGATTCAGTAAACTTCGATAGTAGTGATCTTCTCCCAGATAGCATTGACACTTCGTCAGTGTCGACGTTGCCAGGTTCAGACTCTGAAAGCTGTATGGAGTTTCGAATGGCGTCCTTCCGATTCTGATCCAAATCTTGGAGCATTCCAACGGCCCCGTCCAGAATTTCAGCTAGATCATCCGATGTTTCACCCGATAGAAAATCTGACTTTTCCTTATTTAGTTTCTGCATGTGTGCAGCTCGAGCACCCAAGACTGCTTGTTGGACAAGGAGTTGGTAGTGTTGTGTCAACAAGCGCCGCAATTGTTGAGCCTGTTGGTACGTGACTTTCGCCCTAGTGCCTTGCCGAGCTGCATCTCGCAATGGTGTTGCCGGTGACTCCGTTCGACCCTCTGAGGTTTTCGTCTTCGCGTTTCCTGAAGCCTTGGGAGTGGTTGGGCTGGGTGTCAGAACTGGCTGTATAGCCGACGGAGTACTAGGCGTTTTGGAAGTCATAAGCGACTGCACAGCAGCTTCCAAATCTTCCTCTAGTAGACTCCCAAGCTCTTCTTCTAAGTCCTTATAAATATTCGTATCAAAATCAGGAAGCTGGACAGGAGGTGAAGACAGGGGAGAAGAGAGTGTTGGTGTACCTTCTCCAGTCAAAGGATGTGTGTCTACTTGGTTGTCAAGTAAACTAAGATCTGTTTCGTCCTCGTCTTCTTCGTCTTCGTCAACATCCGACAGATGAAATTCTTCGTCGTCATTCTCTAGTGAGGCAAACATGGGGTCATCCAGATTCAGGCTCTTCACGAATCGGAGGTAGTCATCATCTCCTTCAAAGAGATTCACTTTCGCAACGCTCTTCGGAGCTCCTGGTATCAGCTTCGCTGGGTCCGCATGAAGTCTATACTGCATATCTGGCCGGTGAATATTGAGCGTAGGTGGATTCGAAGGTGGAAAATGCTGGGGGCTCTTGCGAGCAGTTTTTCTCGCAGCCATGGACGTCAAGACTGCGCTGGGAGATTTTCGTTTTGCCCCCGCTGATGCAGCAGTCGTCCCGCTGAGAGCATATGCCCTCGCTTCTGCTTTAATTCTCTTTTCATGTTCTAAATCCAGAGGAGTAGTAGGAGAATATCCTGTGGGCAAAGACGGCATAGTTTTCTTTGGAGCCATTTCGAGCAATGTTGAAAGAAGCGCGCCGGTTTAGGCTACGAAGAAATCCACGAGAGACCAGTACTTTGCTGTTCTAAGGGGATGGAAGATGAAAGCGCACCGTAATGGGACAACGAAATCACAGATGTAGTTCCGAAGCAATGGTGTCACCTGCAGGATGAGTCAATATGCACTTCACGAATCCTCGTGCACCAGTGGGGCATTCAATGGATAGTGCAGCAAGATGGATAGGGCAAACAACACTATCGTGGCTTCGCGCCAAGAGAGGAAATGCAGCAAAAATGCAAAAACGGCGAATGAAGCTATCGCTGAGGATCTACGGTGAAAATACGTACGACCCAGAGCAGTACGTGAAACATTGGACTAAAAAAACTCGCAAATCCTCCCGCCAAAGCTGTCGCAGTGTACAGTCATTCGTACGTACGACGTTTTTTTCCACAAAGATGTTTCTGATGGGTTCGCGCTATAGTGCGATATATCAAGAACAAACTATCGTACGCCTTTTCCTGCATGCACGGACGGAGATCTCTAGACGCGTTGGGGAATCCACGGTGTAAAGGACGATTGGGTCATTCCTGTCTCCGGCCGTCCTTGGCCACGGGTGCTGATGCCTCGCTCGCTCGTTGCTTTGTTTCGTGATCACCATTTTGTCAGCGCCACGTACGAAAGCGCGCCCACACGAGTGATTTCATTGAGGCACTCACTAAATCCCAACCACTTATAATTAGTTGCAACATGTGCGGGACATCTCTTGGGAGGGGTTCCCAGTCATTGTAAAGTCAGTTTTTTGTTCAAATTCAACAGAAGCGAAACGGAAATTAGATCTCATGTCAGCATAATTAGCTCTGTAAAGCTGCTGGGCCTTGTACATGTTCTTCTGTTTGATTCTATTAACTCTGGTTCTCTTGAACTGGACCTAGTTGGATTTTTGTACTTGATATTTTTGAATGGTATCAGCGTCAAGCCCTTGGCCTACTCATTCCTCAGAATGTCGTAGATTACCCAGAATCTGCGTATGCTATACTATGACTTCAAGAACTGGAAGCTTCAGTCTCAACAACTACATGGGGCATCCAAGCAAACAACAACATAGAGATTCACTTTTTGTTGAGGAGCTTAAAGCCCAATATACACTATCAGAAGCCCAATATACACTATCAGCTAATAAGTCCCCGATATTCACCCAATTTTCACCCAACTATTCTTGGCTTCAGTATGTCACCCAACCGTTCCAGTGCCTTCATAAGAGCAGTATTGCTGATTGTTTGGTACTGCTTTCGTGTTGGTCTGTGCTGTGCTTTGATCCATGATATGAAGTTTTTTGGATTTCTGGTCTCTGGCATTGCTGTTGGTGTTGAGTTGGATTATGCAGTGCTGCTCTAACATCTGGCCGCGCGGTTTCACGCGACAGTTTGCATCACCATTGAAAAATGCCATGCTGGCTGGTAGTGCAAAGAACCGAGAGGACATGTTTGTTTCCATACTATTTGATCATGGCTCACATACTTACTGCTGTTGAAGGTAAGTACCGATTTTATTGAAGCAATTCACGAGTTAGATAACAGCATATCTCATTCAGGCATTCCATATTTCCAAATGTAAAAAATAGGATCTCAGATCGATGTCGTCCCCGTTGCCCGCGCTCTGATCAGCGTATCCGACAAAACAGGTATTGTCGAATTCTGTACGTTTTTGAGCTCCAAAGGCGTTGAATTAATCTCCACTGGCGGAACTGCCAAGAAATTAAGAGAAGCTGGGCTGAAAGTCCAGGATGTCAGCGATTATACTGGAGCAGCTGAGTGCCTGGACGGGCGTGTCAAGACATTGCATCCAAAAGTTCATGGGGGACTCTTAGCGGTCCGAGGAAATGCTCACCATGAAAAGCAAATGGAAGAGCAGGGGATGAAACCAATTGATATGACCATCCTGAATCTCTACCCCTTTGAGGCAACAGTTTCCAAAGGAGCGGGATTTGAGCAGTGCATTGAGAACATTGATATTGGCGGACCTTCAATGCTTCGTTCGACCGCAAAGAACCACGCGTTCACTGCCATCGTGACGTCTCCAGATCAGTACGCTAAGATTCAAGGAGAAATTGAAGCCAAAGGAGGAACAACTCTTGCGATGCGTAAGAAACTAGCGGCAGAAGCTTTTGCGCTATCAGCATCCTACGACTCTGCTATTAGCTCATGGTTTGCAAACCAGCTTTCTACCGATGCACCAGTCGCTGCCCGTATCTACAAGCCTGAGTTCCCCTTGAAATATGGTTGCAATCCCCATCAAAAACCAGCGTTCATTTCATCTCGTCTGGGATCTAAGCTTCCGTTTGAAATCTTGAACGGAGTTCCAGGATACATCAACTTGTTGGATGCGGCAAATGCTTGGCAGTTGGTTTTGGAACTCAAGGCCGCAACTGGATTGGCAGCGGCATCCTCCTTCAAGCATGTCAGTCCAGCCGGGGCTGCAGTGGCAGTTCCACTTACTGACGTGGAGTGCAAGGCCTACGAGGTTACAGACGAAACAAAGGCATCACTCACTCCCTCTTCCCTTGCCTACCTGAGAGCTCGGAATGCTGATCCAATGTGTTCGTTTGGTGACTTTTGTGCTATCTCGGATGAAGTCGACGAGGCTACTGCGAAATATTTAAAGAAGGAAGTGAGCGATGGTATTGTTGCTCCATCATTCACGCCCGAGGCCCTTGAAATCCTGAAGTCGAAAAAAGGAGGCAAATTTATTGTTTTGGCTGCAACCCCAGATTATAGTCCTGGAGAAGTTGAATATAGAGAGGTGTATGGTATGGCCTTTTCACAAAAGAGAAATGACGTTATAATCGGAAAGGATCATATGCAGAACGTTGTGACGTCAAAGCAAGATCTAGATGAGAGTGCAGTTCGGGATCTGATTGTTGCATCAATCTGTATCAAGTACACGCAATCCAACTCAGTGGGATTCGCTAAGGATGGTATGATGGTAGGTGTTGGAGCTGGCCAACAATCTCGTGTCGATTGCGTCAAGTTGGCAGGGCGCAAGGTCGCCACGTGGTATTTGCGTCAGCATCCCAAGGTACTAGCCCTGCCTTTCAAAGATGGCGTGAAGAGGCAAGACAGAGTCAACGCCCGTGTTCGGTACATCGAAGGCGATTTCACGGAGGAGGAAAGAGTCCGCTGGCAGCAACAGTTTAGTGAAATTCCAGATCCTTTAACGGAAGAAGAAAAGGCAGCATTCATGAAAGGTTCAAACGGAATCAGTATTAGTTCGGATGCTTTCTTCCCGTTCCGCGACTCTATTGATCATGCATCCAAGTTGGGGGTTTCTCATGTAGCCCAACCTGGGGGTAGCGTGCAAGACAAGCAGGTAACAGAAGCCTGCGACGAATATGGTATGGCTATGTGCTTTACTGGTACTCGCCTCTTCCACCATTAGTCTTGGTGCATTTCCGCCCCTGTGGCTATGAAGAGAGTTAGGAGTTCGAAAGTGAACGTGCTGTTTATTGAAACTGGATCGGGGCGACGGGAAGAAGTAGTGTTTCATGTCATTTCCGAACATAGTGCATTGATTTACATGAGAATGCGACCAGCATTGCTTATATACACATCTTCAGCATTAGATCAGGATCTAGCAATAGCAAAGCGTCTATGGCGTCGATTAACCATACACCCACTCGAGATACGCATTTGCAACGTTTCAAAACTGTAGGGCAGTAATCATCGACAGAATGACGAATCGACAAGTATTCTAGAGTAATTAAACGCCCATCGACCTCTCCCGAAGAAAAATCTGTACTCCCTTCACCATTCGGCCATTCTTGCCATGCGCTTTTTGGGTCCCCATGTCATCTCCATTCTCATTCTCATCCTCTTCCTTCCGCCGTCTGAGGGGAGTTGATTGACGCTCTTTCGTTGAGCATAATCTCGATTCATTGCATATTTCCTCGCCTGTGCCCGATTCAGACTTCCCAGTGTCTGTCTCTTCCCCTTTGTCGTTGGGTCGTGAAATTTCTGACTCTGACTTCTTCGAAGTTACAGCTACAATTTCAATATCATCTGTGCTCATGGTAGAATATCTGTCACCTTCAATTTGATCAAGCTCTTGCTCTGTAAAGAACAAATTAGGTAGGTTTTCTGGATCGTGCCGTGGGAACTGTTTCATCGATTTAACAGGTGGATAGTCGAACTTGACTATTTTCTTCCGCCGTTGCCTTCTCTTTCCTCTCGATTTATGTGTTTTCTCTAGCAAGGTTGGATCAATGGCATTTCCATCATCGTCTGCACACTCTGCCTCGCCAGTTTTTGTACCTACTTCAAATGTTCCAGTAGTTTCCATTGTGTTTATTGTATTCCATGACCCGAGGCGCCGAATCATATTGTTTTCTTCTTGAATGGTGTCAAATGTTCCAACCGTATTTTCATCGTCATCGCAATCATCATCTTTGCTTGGGGCTGCGTATTTCCAGATTGTGTTTTGCTTGTCTGAGTTCTCCTGCGCTCCACCAGACCATTCGCGAAGGGATGCTATGGTTTGTGATGCTGCAGTTCCTATTTCCTTCATTGTATCGGCAACCAAATTCGAACCTGACAAACCTCCGCGAAAACGGCTTGCTTCAGCTAGAGATTCAACAAGTACGTCGTGGAAAGATCCGCCCCCATTTGTTCTTGATGACCGTGAAGCTGAAGACATGGTATTTGTTGTTTTTTGCCTGTTCAATCCATCAACAACTGAGCTGGTCTTTCTGTCCCCTAGAAAGAGTTGAGATGAAGGTTCATCCTCCGATGAGCTTGATGACAAAATATTGCTGACCATTATGTGCCTCCTTCTGTTTGAGCTGTTTCAATTGAATGTGATTCTGTTGTGTTGGTTGAAATTTCTTCTCAAGGACTTTTTCGAGAACCCATCCTGAGGACTGAATCGTCTTTGGGATCAGCGATAAATTCAATATCCATTCCTGAATGATATAATCGTGACCAAGTGCCTAGTTCGCAACGTAGAACACCCCGTATGCAACGCGTAAGTACAAGAACTCCGAGTCGACAGAGTCAAATGATCCGAAGATTCTCCTTTTCTAGAACGCGAGTTGTATTATCTTGCTGGATGCACCTGAAGCATGATGCAGACTAGCTTGTGGTAATTTCAATGAAGTCAAAAGCCGTCCTTAAGGATGCCAAGAAATAATGGCTGATGCAGGAGCGGAATATACGAACCTTTGATGCATCGTGATGGCTGCCCTAGTGATTTCAATAGATCGTCCAAGAATCACATCATCAAAGACATCAAATAACCATAGCCAAATTCTTGCATGATATTCGAAAGTGTTCCTTCAATGAGTTCTGATCTATCTGAATCAACATTAATCACCATGCTGATGATGGAGACAAAACGTGTCTTGCCAAACATCGAACGGAAACAATCTTGTAAGAACTTAAGACCATTTATAGCCTTCTTTCTTTGTTGGTCTGTAATGTGTTGGCCATTGAAGCAGCCACAAACATCAGCAATGCTGTCAAAGGGATTCTTGCGTGAGAGGTGAGCAACCCATGGACGTACCCTTATCATGATACAAGGCAAGCCACTATCGTTGCTGCCTACTATGCTGGACAGGTGCAGTTTTAGATCCTATGTGGTCCAACGAAAGGTCCCAGACAATGGCCCATTCGCAGTAGTCGATCTGCCATTGAAGAGTTTTTTG
>JAAMXS010003942.1:0-88527 GCA_019693525.1 Cylindrotheca fusiformis | reverse complement strand
GTTTCTAAAGAGATCTATCTTCTTCTAATCATCTCCATCTCCTCCCTTGTCCCTTGTTTGAGCTTCTGTACCACCAAGAACTCTCCAGCGTTCACCGTCATTGTCGTAGCACTGGTCCCAAAATAGTATTCTGGGCTCGATCCAACTGGCACTTCAACCCCTGAGTACAAGCTAAGTGGGTCACTTGCGCTCGGGCTGGTTAGCTCACTAAACAAACCTCCCCCATGGGTCATGACCAATCCACCGTGTTTGAAGCTCCGCAGGGCCACTATGCAGAATAAGTGTTGCTCGTTGCCTTTCCCACGAAATTCAAAATTATACGCGTTGTCTGGAGAAGGTTTCTTCCATGCTTCCACCGAACCGGTACATGACGCTCCGGTGACAACTTTTATACAAGCCGGTAGTCCGAGTGCGCTGCCTGACTGGGTTCTCGGATCTTTGAGCATTACGTTCCAAGTAGACGGGAAGGTCTCGCCAATTGTAGCAACGCTGGTCGATGGAGACGTAGCGTGAAGTGTCAGTTCCGCCCTGCTCTGCTCGAGGACCGAGAAACTGTGAGCCACCTGCGCCGCCTCGATGATAATCAATCCTTTCTTAAGTATGAACATGTGCTTAACTGATTGTTTGGGACTGTTTTCCTGTCAGGCCACAATGACACCCTGATTATTGGTATTGTTCTATTGTTGTCTGGCACCGACCTTTTGACCGCCAGAAACGGCACTACAGGCGCGACACTCTATCGTCGTCTATGTTACGTTGTCTACTAACTCAGTCTGCCAAGCGCCAGTCGGCCTGCATATTTTTAAAGTGTGCAATGACAGCGAAGCGAGATGATGCTCATCCGAAATACCGACCTCGTGGTAGCACCAAGTTATCTAGACATGCCTCGTCTCATGGATGAACTCGAAGTAGTCGGGTGCAGTGGGGTTCCTCACTCTGTTACGCCTCCCTGTGCAAGTCAAGTGCTTCCAAGTTCATTCCATGAGAGCAAGGCAACACAAACAACAACCATGTTTTTGATACCTTCTGGCAAAAGAGTGCAAACAAAAAGATTGTTTTGTAGATTCCAAGGCGGGTTTGCGTATTGCGGTCCCAAGTTTTTTTCAACCAATGATCCCGTTTCGTCCACCGGAGCTGCTGCTTCCAAAATGACAAGCTTGACCAAGATGCTTTCGCAGTATACCAGGTTGTCGAGGCGAGAATTGGAACGAATGATAAGAAGAGGAGAAGTCACGTTGTGTGGACAAGTTCTAAAATCTCCAAGAATCTCTCTTTGTGAATGGAGGGATATCAACAAAGGCGATGCCAAGGTCAAGGTACAAGGGAAACTCGTTTCGATCAATGGGAATGAACATCGAAACAACCCAAGAGTGTGGGCCGTTCATAAACTACCAGGCGAAGTGGTTGCGGAGAGGGACCCGCAAGGTCGACCATCGATGGTGGAAAGACTTTCAATTGGTGGAGTAGGGAAGCGACAAGGGGATCATCTCAAACCAATTGGGTACGTGAGTCACACCGATACACCGATTACAATATTACAATGGTTTGTGCATCAATTTAATCCACGTGTACAAATTTTCTTAGACGCTTGGATATCCCAACTGAAGGTCTGATTTTGGTCACAAACGATGGACAATTCGCTCGACAAATGGAATTGCCACAACACCGAATCCATCGAGTGTATCGTGCGAGAGTTCATGGCAGACTAAATTCATACAAATTAGACAGGATCCGACAAGGATTTGAGGGGTATAAGGGTATGAAAGTGGCCGTTGAGAAGCGTCATAGACGAACAAAATTGTCGGCGAACACTTGGCTACAGATTACTTCCGTGGAGGGTCAGGTGCGTCGCGTGTTGTCAGATTTATACTCGG
Organism: Cylindrotheca fusiformis; assembly: GCA_019693525.1. Taxonomy (NCBI): domain Eukaryota; phylum Bacillariophyta; class Bacillariophyceae; order Bacillariales; family Bacillariaceae; genus Cylindrotheca; species Cylindrotheca fusiformis. The sequence continues at coordinate 86,653 of JAAMXS010003942.1, read as the reverse complement.
ATCAGATTCTCCGTATTGCACAGATTGCTGACTAGATCATTTGAAGAATCGTCAAATTCGCAAGGTATTTCAATCTCTAGGAAGTAAGTTTATGATTTGATGGTCATTGAGAATTAAGGCTTTGCCCTGATCACCATGTTGTTTTTGCTGCTATTATTCAAACTAAGTAACTGTGAACAGACTGATTAGGATTGCATATGGCGATTACAAATTGGAGACAATTCCACCTGGGTTGGCCATACCAGTGCCTTGGAAACCAATTGAAAAGCAAAAGGCGAAAGGTTCGATAAAGCCAAAGCACCACAAAATGAAACATGAAGAACCAACTACTGGCAGTCCGGTGCATTGGGTTAAAGGGTTTCAGTCGTGACTGTCAAGGAGCATATGACCTAAGAATCATTGCCAGAGTTCTTCTCTCCATTAAGAATCAATGCAGCACAGACCATTCTGTCTTCGCCTGTTGTTGTCGATTGCGGGGATACCGAGTTAGGTCCAATAAACCAGATATGAGCCGGACGGGATCCTTTTAAACCTACCATTCAGAATATTGAACGTCCCCATAGCATTTGCCTGGCAGTTTAATGCGACTGGCAAGTAAGAAACAAAGAAGAGTACCATAAACACTGTCAAGATTCATCCACAGCCTACCAGATCCATTGGTTCCACAACAAGTTCTGTACATTCCGCAGTCATAGCATCACGGATCTTTTTTACTATATTCGGGTGAATCGTTTCGTTACTTCCCAGGAAAAGATACTCTAGTTTGGGCCGGCATAGAGTGACTGGCGAGAGAGATTCAATTGTCAAATCTCCTACATTCGGGACATTCCACATGTAGCAGGCGTTTGGGAAACAGAGGATACTTCCATTCAAGTGAACAATGCCCATTGACTTGTCTAAGCTCTTGTCATTCATGTCTATTTTCTTTAAAATTTTGTTGCAATCAAAGCCTGTCTGCGAATGGCCATGGAGGACAACCTACAGCAAAATTGCCGAGCAAGTGAGTAGGCTTACTTGCGCAAAATGTCAAATACTGCCGGTTATGGAAGGAACACGCTTCTCACCTTTGGAATGCCATAGCCATTGTGTGACAACGAATCACTAAGTAAATCCGTTCCGTGACCTTGCCAACTAAAAGATCGCAAGGTCAACCAGATGTTGGCCTTCAGATCTCGATTGTAGCTTTGACCTCGGGCGATTGTCGCTCGAGGAGAATAGCTTCCCCTGACCATGACTGTTCTTCCTTTCCTTCGAATAAACTCCTGGTCTCGAAGAAGCCAATCGACTAGAGTTTATTGATGTTCACAGCAAGAATCTTGGTACTGTAAATCATATTTTTCATGTATATTAGTTTTCTTGTCGTTTCAAGGTGTACTTAAATTTTCTTAATACTCGTTAAATACCAAACAATGTTAGCAACCAGTACTAAACCCTCTTTCGAAACCGTAGACTCGGAAGCCCATGGCTAGAGGTACCTAATCTTCGTCAGAGTGAACTGACTTGTATTTGCCATCTGTGCAAGTCACGCAACAACAGTCGTGTTCACCATCAACTTTCCTTCGTTTCCATATCCAAACTGCCATTCTTTTACCCATCTTTTCCAGTTAGACCAAAACGCAATGTCGAAGTGGCTATCAAGTGTCAATAATCTGCTGGAAAAGCTCGATGACACAGCCGAAGCAGTTGCAGAAGAACGGCGGGCAGTAGAAGGCATGGATCCTGCCATCAATGATGCAGGTTTTGATATAGACGATATAGTAGCGAAGCGAGGTCTATCTATGGATCAAACGGATACAGAGGGAGAGCCGAAGCAGGTAGAAGTTGATACAAAAGAAGAGCTTGACGATCTTGTTCTGGTTGGCAATATTGAGTCAAAAGAGACGAAAAATGTTTCCCAAAGCAGCGAGGGTCATGCCGAAGGGGATTCTGTCGAGCGTTTTGATCAGAGCACTAGCCAGAATATCACAGGATCGCTTGAATCATTTAATAAAACAGATGACCAGGAGGCAAACTTCAAAAATATGTCTCCAAACGATAACTTCAGTCCGAGGAAATCGGAAAAGAAAGACCCAGAACCTGAGGTTCCGAGGGAAACCAAATCAGAAGAGAAAGACTCAGAACCTGAGGCTCCGCCTACGCCTAAGAGAGCCATGACAGAAAAGATGGCTACTCCTCCAAACACGGCTCCTCCACTACCATCGCCTGTTCGGTCAATCAAAACACAAAAAGAAAAGGAGTTGATACTTGAGGCGAAGGAAGCACAAAAGGAATCTAGGACGTTGCGGCGCCATGTGGTCTCTCTAAACTCACAACTGGAAGCTGCTGAATCTGAGCTCCAAGCTCAGAGAAAAGAGCTTGAATACGCAGCCCATCAAATGGAGAAAGATCGACTACGCACCAAGGAGGCGAAAGAAAGTGCAAAGAAGAGTCACAACCAAGAACTACTAGCTCTCAAAGCTCAACATGAAGAAGCCATGAAGGAACAACAACGTCGATTTGAAGATCAGCTCCAGGCTTATCGGAATCAGCTTGCCGAGATCGAAAGCCAGAGAAAGCAAGAAGATGGTAACTGGAGCAAGGAAATGACGAGTATAATCGACAGGGAACAGGAAATGAGCAAGCGGTTGATGTTGCTGGAGTAGGTGCAGTACTGTTTAAGTGCTGAGTTTGTTCTTCTCTCCAAACCGGAATGTTGACATCTCATATTGTTTCTTATATCAGGGATGAAAAAGTTACTTTACTGTCCCAGATTTCTACGTTACATGGTCAGCAGGCAGCATTGGGATCCCGTCTGGAATCATTAACACAAGCTGCAGACAATGCAATGGAGCGCGAGCGCGACGCTGAGGACAGATTGGACAGTGCTTTGACTCAGCACGCAAGGCAAATCAGTCACCGACAGGTAAGGAGTCTATTCAAACCAAGCGGCCAGGTTGTTTTACCTTTTCTCATTTCCTTACACCGATTGCCAGGCTAGAGAGAGCGAATTGGAGCGGACGATCCAAGAGCTCAACGCTGCTTTGGTCTCCAAGAGTAGACAGAAAAATAGGCCACAGTCCGATACGAAACTAGACAAGCAATCAGAATCGTCAAATGAAAAGGCTTTGATTGCTCGTGTAGAAACACTCCAAAGTGATCTTGAGACTGCCGTTGCCCATTTGACTCTGGAAAGGGAAAAGGTGAGATTCTTCTTCGCCGGAAGAATTCCTAGCACTGTTACTTTCTCACCATCGATTGTTTACAATATCGCAGAGCGCTGCACTGCACCAAGAGCTTCGAGAAATGTCGAAGGAAACCACACTGGAAGCCTCCACTGTCCATGCCAAGCAACTTCACTATGAACGCAAAGTCGCAGATCTTGAGCTGAAAATATCCAAATTAGAGCGCGACAAATCTCGAAGTGAGTCTACTGGTGTGAACCCAATCGAAGCGCATATGGGAGGAAGCGACCAGGAAATGGCGAAGCAGGTTAAAGTGCTATCCGAGGAAATAATGCGTCTGAGGGAAAAGATATCGAACCAAAATAGTGAATTGCTTGCTTTGAAAAACCGGCTACAAACAGCTGTAAATCGCGCATTGAAAGCGGAAGAAGAGCTCGCCCTGGCGTCGGCGGAAGGAAACGATGGAACATATGACTCGATGGAAAAGGCCAAAGGTCCTCCTGGTCTAGGTCGACGTCGAAAGGGTGGCACTACGGCAACTGGATCAATTCGTTCAGCGATGCAACTAAACTTAGGGCAGGGGGAGAGAACAGAACAGATTGGAAAGGTGATAGACGTAGTCGATTCGTTTGCAGTCACTACCGGTAAGGCACGAAAACTTGCTTCAAATGTTTCCAATTGTCTCTCTCAGCAATGCTGTTCACGTCATACAGGAAAATATCTCAGACGAAATCCGCTTGCCAGAGCGGGTTTCGTCTTTTATTTGGTTCTTATGCACCTGTGGACGTTTGTGCTACTCTTCCTCCATGCACACTCTTTTGAAACGGATCACGCAGATTTCGCTGCCTTGGCCCACGGACCACATGCAGTGTTGCAAAAAAGCAAGGATATCAGCCAGCAAGGACAGGTTTTGTCCAGCCCTTGATATCAAGAGTCGATTAAACAATGCTACTGTCGTGAATGTTCCCCTAAACAGCGTCTATTTAATAAATCCATTACTGTCTTCCACACCTTATTAAACCTTTGTTGTACGTTTCTATGAAGTCAATCGTATGTCCCATTTCCTCCAATTTCTGGCGTGGAACTTTGGGCAATTCTCGCATTTCTGCCGCGCTGCTTGCACTGCGACTTTCAAAGTGTTGTGGTTCGGAAAAACAACCAGCATAGTCAAGAAGAACATTTCGAAATCTCGGATTGTGAATAAAAGACTCTGGATTTGTCTTTCTGCGATTGTTGGACACCAACTCATAGTTCGCTGGAGTCGCTGCGCACAAACTACAGGAAGCCCCTAGCGTGCAAGATTTCGAGTTCCTCTTTCCAGCTGGTGACCACCGATTGATAAAGCGGAAGGGGCGCGACTCGAGAGCTTCATATTCGTCCTCTTCAGGTGTAGGTCTCTTGTTTCGGGTCAGGTACTCGTATTCTAAAAGGTCTCTAAGCCTTTCTTCTTCGTGATGCGATTTTTCAATTCTCTCTTGGTCAGCTTTCCTCTTGTATCCTCTTGCAATTCGACTATGAGCCTTCTCTTCTCTTACTATTTCTTCATCAGTGCAAGCCGCATTGTCTTTGCCTTCCATAATTCTGTCAATACACTCACGTAGTGCTGAAATGGTATGGTCCTTAGGTGAAGGGCAAATGGTTCTGTATTCTTCATGCAATTCTTGATAAAGCGTTATGAGGTGATCATGATGCAATTGTACTGGATCTCCTTCACCTGCTCCTGTTGCCTTCTCTCCCTTATTAGACTGTGAGGACCGCCCCGCCGGAAAAGAAGAGTTTTCTCCTGTGTGTCTTCCATCAAACCTTTCCTGGTCAGACTTTGCGGTGCGCAAAGCTTTGAAAGCAAAACCTCTGATTTTGGAATCGCTGCCATGAAATCCGTCACATGCATCCTTTTTGTATGGATATGAAGCACCAGTGTTATACTCTTCGATAAATTTGAGGGTGTGCTTCATCTCCCTTAGCATCATTATTGATATTCTCTTTAGTTCAGTGAGCTCACTTGTCCTACTTCTTCGCTCTTCGCTCGACTGCTGATCTTGCCAAAAGGCAATAGTCCCAGCGTCATGTCTGGTGCATACGTGACTCTCGCGATGTGACCGCAATGCACCAAATGAGTTGCTGGACGATCGATTTGACTTGCTTGGGGGCGAATTGCGGAAAAGAATTGGGCGGGCTGCCAGGCGTTCAAATTCATCATTATTTTCTGGCCAACGTGCTTCAAAAACTTGGGTGGCTTGCCCATCCCTTTTTTCACGCTCGAGTTTCTGCTTCATTCTATAGCCATGCAAAGCCCTTTGGTAGTCCTTCATTTCAGCTGAGATTTCCGCATCTTCTTTGTCTGGAGTTACAGAGTCGGCCTCCTGCAGCAGTGGCTCAATTGCTTCAAGCGCTTCAGAAACCGAGTTCTTAAACTTCAAAGGAACGAAACTGCCGTGCCGTCTTTGCAACCCGTGGTAGTCACTAATGTGACCAATATGACTCAAAGGAATCCACTCTGAGTGAGAGTTGTCACCATCGGCTGTGTTGTTCTTTCTGTATTCAGAACCCCCAAATGAGTTTCTTTGAAATGATTGCGGCATCTCATCTGCCGAGAAACCGGAATTTGCATGTCCAGACGGGTGCGTTGTTGAATCATTGGTGCCTATCAAGCCTTCTTCAAATGGCCCAACAACCGTCCGCCCTCTGTCTTGGTCACTTTCATCATCTGCTGTTCTCTCCATGCAGCCAGTAACAATAGGTAGATTCCTCATTTCACTTGAAACTCTACGCGTTCCATGATAGTCTTGCAAAACGTCGAACCCCCTGGCAGCCGTACTCTCATATTCATTTAATTGCGCACCCATGCTCAGTCTCATTGGGTGTGGGTTCTTGCCATCTGGATCACCCAAAGAGCCCATTGACGATGTTCTCGCTTTCTTTTGATCCGGTTGTCGCTCATATTGTTCATTGTCGCTTTCTGGAGAGCATGGACAACCTCGTCTCCGGAGGGTTGGGCCTTGAAATCTGCGCTTGTTCAAGATGTCCCTGCTATCGATGCTCTCGGAAACTTCCTTGGTTACCTGGAAAGCAAACGGATTTTTCCCAGAATCCATCATCGCGGGGTTCTGCAGGCTCTGGAGCAACTCTTTTTCTGTATTCTGAATTCTAGATGTGCCACAGAAGTGCTCCTTACTCAACTCACTCAGATATTCGAGAAAACCCTTTCCAAGATCCAAAATCCTTCCATCGTGTTTCCACACATTGTCATTTTTACCGAGAGGTGTTCTTGGGACTTTGTCTGCTGCCACTTGGCCAGTACGTTGAGCGCTTTTGCTCTTGCTGGTTGAAACACAACCTAGTATTATGTAAGCTCTGATGGGGTCTGGAGATCCCATGGACTGGGTCAAAAGCCGTGAATCAACCAAACATATGCAAATAAACGAATTGATAGCCTTTAATACAAGCTGTGGATACGACTTCGCCTCCGCAGTGCTTGTGCCAAGCTTTAACTCAACATCCCATTGGTCTGCCCAAGGTTTGGCAATGCTCTGCGCAACATCAGATACGGAGACTATTGCCCTGGCAAGAAGTCCATCCAACACTCGCTTGCAAGATATGCTTGGTAACAACAATTCCGAAATAAATGCTAGGATGGGGCCCACATCAATTTCTCGTCGGTCAACTCTTGACCAACACAAACATCGCCGATTGGGACCATTCTGGAGCTCATTCATCGCCTGCTTTAGCATTGAAGACAATTCTGCTGCACGGAGGATGAGTTGTACCAGCTCCAGTGGAATACATTTCTCTCTGATTTTCTTCTCTTTCTGTTCTTTGTTCCTCTGTCTAATTCTAGCAACCCATTGGGCTGGACGGCGAAGGAGTTGTTTCTGGGGTGATGGACTTTTTTCATTTTCCCTTGGTGAGAATGAGGCCAAGCTATCCAATCCCAACAGTTCATTAGGCCCTAATGTGATAGCTCGGTGCCGCAAATTCCAAACGCCTTTGCTGTCAGTGTAATTTGCGTAGCCACATTCCAAGGATATCTTCTTAAGTCCACTGGTCGTTGCTGTCGATTCTTCGCCCATTCGCAATTTGGTCGCTGCTGATAATGACGAAACGATTGCATGGTGAACACTCAAACATGGCTCCTCGCGCAGCCAGGTACTTTTCTTGCTCATTGTTGTTCTTAGGAAATACGCAAGTTAACCGCAAGCAACTAGTCTCCCAAAATCTCCATTCTACTTCGATTTGGTATTGCGTCTACTTCTGGAAGCCTTCCAGCCAGAGATTGGGTCTGATTTCTCACTATTTTCTATTTGTCGCACCCCGACTATAATCTGCTCTTTATCTAGCTAGTCCCTTTGCTTGCTTTTCTTCCAAGTCGTCTATCAATTTCTCGTTAGCGGTTGCAAGCAGTATGTGGCTTGGATTCTTGTGTTTCTCGTGTGCACAGTACACATATCATCTTTACAGTATTGGTACAGTACTAGTGTCTGAATGACGGCCAGACCGATACTGCCCTAAGCGAAGATAAGACCAACATTTCATCAAGACAAGTGTCAAGTTGCGTCAATTTTCAGATACTATAGCTTGTCACAGCCGAAATCAAATCTTAGATACCGAGTTGCAGTTGTTGATTAAGAAAGAAAAATGGCTAATGTCGCTGGAACACACAATTCTGGGGAAGCTTCTGTACCAACACTTAAGGTCATGCGACTGCAGAAACCAGAACTTCATATGGTACGGACTTGCTGTGTAACGATTCTTCACTATGATTGAAATCCTAACCTGGCCTTCTTCTGGAAGCCAGCAGCGGGTATGATTGAGGGCAAGTGCATTCTCTCATCTGCAACATGTCTTCCAGATTCATTTGGTGGTATGTGTCTGATTCTTCGTAGACCACTCTCTGGTCAGGATGCCTGACACCATTTGCAATCTTTGTCTCTTAGTTATCCATGTTGGCGAGACATTCACTGCCTACCTTGGAGCATTGAACGTATCAAAAAACCTTCACGTCACGCGCCTTACAGTCACAGCTCAACTCCAAACGCCAAGTCAACGATGGGTAAGTGCATGTTTCCGCTGCTTTCGCCATAGCTGTGATTGGTGCAGCAGACTGAAATGTATTCATTGTATGTATTATGCGAAAGCACCTGGCATCAAGGCTCGATACGTGAGTACATCATTGTTTGCCTCAGTGCATTCTGGAAATGGCCATTACAATTCCTTTTGTTCAATGGCAGGGGAAACGCCACGGGAGGGGTGAATGTTGCACCAGAGTCAGGTATCGACGCCATAGTTTCCCACGTCCTAGAGGAGGCTGGCCAACACATTTTGAGGGTAGAAGTTGGATATGGGAGCGTAGATGGCCTCAAGACCCTTCGAAAGTTTTACCGATTTCAAGTGTCCAATCCTTTGATCCTCAAGGAAAAGATTTTTAGGACTGGAGACTCTTCATGCTACCTTTCTATTACTATCGAAAACAATGGTGCGGAAACGAAGGGTACGTAGTATAGTCGTTCCTGCTCTTCCTAGCCAGGAGTTGAGACTAAATGCTTTTTACATAGGTGGGTTGACGATTTGCTCTGCCCAGTTTGATCCAGCACCAGGATTAGAGGCGGAAATAATGGAAACGCAACCAAGGCCGAAGGCTGAGTTCTCTGCTGTGGAACTTTTTGATCGATGTGGGCGGCTCGAAGCAGGCACATCTCGCAGTTATCTATTCAAAGTTACCGCGTTGTCACAGACAGCAAAGTCAAGCGGGATTTCTACAGGAGATGAACTCGGGAAGGCAGTCTTTACTTGGCGAAAGGCATGTGGAGAGATGGGTCGGATGTCATCTGTTACATTAGTCTGTCCCAGCGTCGATCCTATTCTGGACGTCAGAAATCCTCAAAAAGTGATGGAAGGACAAGGCAGCCCGTTTGTAGTGCATCTTCGTGGAAGTGCACTATCAGCAGATGTAGCAAAATCCGCCGCTTCTCGGAATGCAGACGCAAGGACAGAGCAATTCTCTCTTCATCAACTACTTCCTGTTACTGTAGAGCCTATTGACCCACCAACAAGCGTAAGATTAGGAGCTCCGTTCCATGTACAGTTCTTGGTTGTGAATCACTCGGAAAACTACATGTCAATTCAGTTGCAGTTCCGGCTGGACATGATGAATGGATTATCTGTATGCGGGCCAAGCTTCAAAAACCTGGACGAAGTTGCAGGCAATGGAGGAAACGCGACTGTATCTGTTCGATTCGTGGCGTTCAATGCTGGGCTTCTTAAACTGTGCGGCTGCTGTGTAGCTGATTTGGCATCCGGCGAGACTATTGCACAGCCTCCATTGTTCAACACGTTGGTATTGCCGCAGAGAGAAAACCAGCAATAAGATGGCAAGAGGTGGAAGTTTCTCTTCTCGCCTTTTCCCATAGCATCTGCAGCCGTTTCTCCGTGACAATGTACTTGTACTATCTAATATTTGGTGAAAAGTGAGTGTTAAATCATTAAACTACTTCAACAATCAGTTTCCTGACCGTTGTAGTTGCACGCGCCTGCGATGGATGCACTGTACTGTACCTTGTACTACTTTGTTCATCCGACCCCGACTCAAACCTATGCTAGTAGCTGGCTATTGCATCCCTGAAATAGTCTAGTTATTCTGCCTCAAACCAACCAACATGTCGTGCTCCTCAACCTATCGCTTCTCTACTCAAGTGCACCTCTTTCCGAGCATGAAATATCGTCGTTGTCAACAAATGTTTTAACACAACTATTCCCAAAAACTCGTACTACGAACGGGAACAGACACAATGCCTTCCAAACGCTGTTGTTACCTGTTCGTTCTGGCACCCAGGCTCGAAACAAAGACCTGCTGATGCCACAGTTCCATTTTGATATTCTTGAACACCAACAGAGTCCAAGTGTTGGGGCAGATGAAACGGGGTCACCAGAATCGGGAACTAAATGTGTTACTGCTGCTTCCATTCTTCTACTTGAAGCTAATCATGATGGCCATATTCCAGTGACGTCTCAGGTTGTAGTTGTTGTAACTAGGAGCTACAGTATAGCTCGAACCCATCACATCAATACTGTACTCCCTTTCAACAATCCGTTGGAGCAATTTCTACACTTGGTCAAGGACAGCACTCCGAAAGGCACCCGGATAGAACGAACATTGTAACCTCATCCCCGTATTCCCTCGTGGTAGTATAGAGAGTATAGGTGCCGAAGCCCCACTGTGGTCTCTCGATAGTTCGGATACCGGTACTGTACAGATACACCAGATCTCTATTACAGTATTGCAGTGTATTGTACTGTATGTATTCTATCAACAATCTGCTGGAGCAACGTCCAGATCGTGTCGTAGTGACACTACAACTACTCGACACGTGCTGGGTATTCCCCACAAGGTATGATTCTCCAAATTTCTGGGCATGACGATAATTATTGTTTTTGGCAACCCGACTGGCGTCATAGCATTGGCAGGGACTCCGTACTACAAATAAGTGTGTGTCAAATTCGTTCGATTTGCTACCACCTACGTCTCCCCCAGTGCATTTTTTGACGAGGCTGGCAGAGTGTTTCCAAGAATGCATCATGAAAAATTTATAAATGCATGTATACTGCAATGATCGCCATATTTGTGAGAAACATAACGGCTGAAACTCCATTGTTGTCCGTGATCGACATCTTGGCCTGACTTTGGCGGTTCAAGCAAGTGGCCAACACAAGAAAAAACTGCCCTGTGGAGACAGTGAAATCAAAGATATCGGTAAGGCTTGGAGCCTGCTCCATGGGATTCGACGCGGCATGTTGATTTACCCCATGTCTTGTCACGATGTGATTTCTTTCGAAATGTTCGATACTGTTTCTAAGAGGATTTGACGAACAAGGGCCTCCCAAAGATATCCTTGTTCTACAATTGTTACATTGCCAGTAGAGTACGATACATTTGCTCACTCCAATCTTTCCTTTTCTCTGTAGATTTAGGATGGATGTTGAGAAGAATATATCGTTTGGAGCCGCCAAGGCGCCGTCCAAAATGTCTTTCATGAGAAAGTGGGGACCTGCCTTGCTTGCCATTTCTGCAGTGTTAGCCCTGAATGCAAGCCTCCTGGGACCAACTGGATCGAAAATCCCAGAGCTTTCCCAAGCTCAATTAGAAAGAAGAGCGCGCAACGAGAAGCTAACGGCAGAAGTTCTATCAATGCCGCCTTCAAAAGACGATCTATTCTTAGCGCGAGGCTTTGGCTCCCGTAACTTGTCTGAAGAAGAGGGAGGTGTCATGGAGTACACCCGTCGTCGCCACCGATACCTTGGAGAATATTTGCATGAAGATGTCTCTGATCAGTTTACTTTGTTCGGAAAATTGTCTGTTGCTCTTATTTATTTTGCCTACTGGTTCTTCCTAATGTTCCCCAATTGGTTTCTTCCAATTGGTCGCCCAGGTATCGCGTTAGGAGGGGGTCTTTCTATGGTTGTCTGGCGGTTTATTCTATTGAAGAGCAAGCACGGTCCCTTCTTTGATGCTGAGCGTGTGATCATCATGGAGCCTCTGTTTCTTCTATTCGGTCTCATGCTTACAACCATTTACCTGGAAAAAATGGAACGAGGAGGATTGTTCGACAAGCTTCGTGATTCCCTTGACGACCCAGTCAACTGGAAACGCTCTGCAAAGATCATGGCCATGTCTACTCTTGGATCCGCAGCCGTTATGAACGACTCCGTTGCACTGATCTTTTCTGGAGTCGTTGTCGACTTGTGCGTTCGCCACAAAGTTGCGAACTCCCTGCCATATCTTCTATCATTGGCCACAACCGCAAACATTGGGTCAGCTCTTACCTTGACTGGTAACCCGCAAAATATTTTGATTGTGTCTCTTTCCTATGATGATATTGGCTGGTTAGAGTTTGCTGGAAACGTCGCCTTGCCCGTTGTTGCTGCATCCCTCATCAATTTTGCTATGATGTTTGCCTACTACGGCTCTGAACTTTTTCCTGGATCTTCTGGAATTGTCGAAAATATTGGAATCATCTTGTGGGGAAACCGCACACCCGAGATGCTTGCTCAAGAACATGCCTTCTATGCACGTCAAGCAGCCTCGCAGGATCCGTCAAGTAGCGATCAAACGCACTCGTGGACTTTCTGGTCAAAGATTCAAGTTCTTATTGTTATTATTTTCTTGATTTGCTTTGCCGTTGGTCTTGATGTCTGTGTTGTATCTATCTCGGCTGGAGCTCTTTTGATGGTTCTCGCCGCTTACAAGCGTCAACACTACGATCCTCGACCAGACACCACGCAATACGATGCTGAAGGCAACCCTGTTCCTCGCAAGAAGACCTACGATATGGATGGCAATGAAATTGAACCCGAAGAAGAAGAACTTGTTACTGAATCAGAGACTACGTTGACTGAGGTTGATTACGGTCTGCTTATGCTCTTCATTGGCCAGTTCCTTCTAATTGGTTCCTTTGATGACACTGGTGTGCCACAAGCGTTCTTCAATTTTGCTATGGGTAACTGTGCTGGGCAAATGACAGAAGGAGGATGCGTCTATTGGTTCGTTATGGTGATTACCATTCTATCCAATGTTGCTTCAAACGTTCCTGTGGTGCAGATGCTTGCCGCCACTTTCCCCTATGCAACACCATATGACTGGTTGCAAGTTTCTTTCTCTGCCACAATCGCCGGAAACCTTACAATGCTGGGATCTGCTGCAAACATGATTGTTGCGTTCCAAGCCGCCAAAGTTGGAGACCGTACTTTCACTTCCGAAAGACACGCTCCATTTGGTATTCCTTCTACGTTGCTGAGCCTGTACGCTGGAACCTTCGTCTTAGCACAGTTTCATTTTGCACCAGAATGTTTGCCGAAAAAAGGCGAAGTATGCTAGAAGATTTACGTCAAGAACTTCTGCATTTTATGCTTCGGTCTTTCGAACTTTATTATAAAACAATAGGTACTTTGTGAATATGTGACAATAATATTCATTGTGTGAGGCCTTTGATCCTCATTATCAATCACTAGGTATTCTTGTGAGTTTAGAAGGAAAGTGGGCCAATGCACCTAAACAGTGTGTTGGATGTTTGAGCGGAATGCTTGCCGTTGATATTTTGTTGGCGTAGCCAAGTCTGAAGAGCCCTGGAGCTGAGAACGCAAGCCCTTCACCATATACATGTGGATGCGTGTCGCGTCAACGTCAGTACTGTCCAGACCGTACCCCTTTTAGTACGCCAACGACTTGTTTTGAAAGAATCGTGATTGGAAGAAGAGAAATGCTACGACTTATTATGTACTACTGCAGTCTGAACGACGAGGGCAGGGCGTCAGAAGCAGTCCGCGTACTGTATGAACGAGCGGATGCAGTACATTCGTCAGGAAATTCCCAGGTGTTCGTCTCCAGTGAACTCAAAACAGGTGGTCTTGCCAAGGGCACCTTTTTGTTGACATAAATATGTACTAGGTATCTCCGAGACCGAAAACTAAGCACACGCATTGCATTAAAAGTTGGAGAATTGGTTTCAGCAGAGCTCGACTGACTTAGATCAGGCAATAGAGAGCTCCCGTTGCATTCAGTGAAGTGTCTACAAAATGACATTGAAACGGCGATCGCGTTTGCGCCGTTTGTTGGGATTCAAAGAGAAAGACCATGAGAGCGAGCTAAACACTCTAGACTTTCCCGAGAGCCCGGAAACTGAATTGAGCTCCACTTCAAGTGGCATTGCGTCCCACGAATCATCTGAAGACCAGCACGAGTTTGAGGAAGACCCATACAGCGATGTTCGCGATCGCTTGGAGGAGCTCTCAGCTCGTGATAAGTCCCGCTATGCTGCACACAGCCAAGACCAAGTTCACGACGAACTGCAGCTTCCAGTCTTTGCGGCTTACACGACTTACTTGGGCTACGCTGTGTTGATTGTTTGTGGACACATTCGTGATTTGCTGGCCAAGGTCTTTGGCCATGGCCGATATTTGCGTCGCAAGACTCCCTATAGCAGTGACAACTTGCAACTATTTGCACCTCTTCTCAAGTCATGGGAGAACTTCTATACTCGACGACTATACCATCGCATTCAAGATTGTTTCAATCGTCCCATTGCCTCCAATCCAGGAGCTACGATTCAAGTTCTGGAACGAGTCAGCAAGGATGGGAGAAAAACACTGGAATTGCTAGGAACGTTGGACGATCTAGACACTGACAGGGAAAGAGAAGAGTACTATAGCTCCCCCCATTTTGTCAAAGTGTCCCACGATAGGGTGGCTCGCACTTGCTTGAATCTCGGTAGCTACAACTACTTGGGGTTTGCTGATGACTGGAATGTTACATGTAAAGAGGACGTTTTGGGATCGATGAACAGCTTGCCCGTGTCAAACAGCTCTTCCCGAAATGAGTACGGTACCACGCACTTGCATCGAGAGTTAGAAGAGCTGGTTTCTCGATTCTTGGGGAAAGAGGATGCCTTGTGTTTGAACATGGGATTCAACACAAACTGTACAACGATTCCTGCTTTGGTACAGAGAGGGGATTTGATCATCAGTGATGAATTGAACCATACTTCTATCGTCAATGGAGCACGAGCTAGTGGAGCAGCCATTCGCATTTTCCGCCACAACGATTTCTTGCACCTGGAGCAAATTCTAAGAGAAGCTATTGTTATGGGTCGCCCGCGGACGCGTCGTCCTTGGAACAAAATCTTGGTAATTGTTGAAGGTATTTACAGTATGGAAGGAGAGTACTGTGACTTGGGAAATATTGTTCGCGTTACCAAAAAGTATGGAGCCTACGTCTACCTGGACGAGGCCCATTCCATTGGCGCCATGGGGCCTACTGGGCGGGGTTGCGCTGAATATTGCGGTGTTGATACCAATGATATTGATATAATGATGGGAACTTTCACAAAGTCTTTTGGTGGAATGGGTGGATACATTGCTGCCTCCAAGGACACCATCGCTTTTCTACGACGCCGTTGCGCTGGTTCCTCGTACCACAATTCTCTTTCTCCTGTTGTATGCCAGCAAGTGATTTCTAGTTTCAAGGTACGTCGCAGGTTAAGATCCTCTTGGAGACAGCTCATGAATAAAAATTTCTCATAAGCGGCTACGTGCAACGCCAGGTCGTAATGGGAGAAGATGGTACGACCATTGGAAAGCAAAAGATCCAAGCTCTTCGGGACAATTCGAACTATTTTCGAATGCGTCTGGAGGAGATGGGCTTGCATGTTATGGGCCACTACGACAGCCCTGTCATGCCTGTTATGCTCTACAACCCGACGAAGATATGTTCCTTCTCCCGGGAATGCTTCAAACGAGGATTGGCGGTGGTGGTTGTTGGCTTTCCTGCTGTTCCTATTATCACGTCAAGGGCAAGATTTTGCATCTCCGCTGGTCACACGAGAAAGCAACTCGACCACGCTTTAGAACAGATTGAGGAGGTTGCGGACAAATTGAAACTGCGGTATGCGGTTTCAACTTTCGGATAGTTCAGCATGTGAATGACTATGACTTTGGATCATCAATAGCCGTTTCGTTTGTAAAGTGCAGTGTTGTCGTGAAACTTTTAGAACAAAGTACACACTTGTATTTCATTTCTAGATCATTCTTCTTCATTTCATTTGTTTTGTTCTCCCGAGACAAGGGACTCGTCCTCTATTGCTTGACGTCGCAATTAACGATGGGTTTCAAAACACCTACTTTTGGGGGACCAACTATTATTAGGGGTATACCCCTTCTGCAACCCCCTTATTACTTTGGGATCTACATCTTTAGTTGGCAACACAAAAAGTTGGGAAACAACCCCAGAAGATGTGGCTCCAGCTACTATAGATTAGGGAATACAATATATGAAGCGCTGCACTATATTGCCCATGACAATGTCATCTTCAAAGAAGAGATTCATTTATTCCTTGAACCTTGAAATTTACCATCACAAATCAGTTGCTGAGACTAATAATGATAGTTTCGCAATACTCTGTAACGAGACGGTTTCGATACACTGGGTATCGTTAAACCGTAGCACCTACTACTCTATTCTTATTCTATTCTATGCCTTCTCCTAATCATGACTAGCAGCAACCTTAGAGATGTATCCTCCCATATCCACACTGATTTATCGTCTCATGATTCATCTCCGGGTTTCATGGAAGAATCATTGATTTCCTCACAATTTGTTTTGCAAAAGCAATTCGTGCAAAACCAACTTCAAATCAATCCATGCATTGGATTCCCAAAGAGTATGGGAATCCCATTCCTTACTCTTCACACAAAATACTATAGTGGGAACCCACCACTCTTCTATTATGCTTCTGGTCTCCATTACTTTTAGAATCATCATCATGCCACACGGCCAAGCTCAAGAGGAACAGTGGACCATTTCCCTGTTCGACTGTTTTTTGGTTCCGTAGCCTGTCTTGCCGTTGGCCGTCCAAGGTCATGTTCCATCAAAAGTGACAGGAGTTGTTGACGTACATCAATGCGCGCAGATTCTCTGGCAGTCTACGCGTTCGTACGTACTTCACGGGAGTGGCGGGAGTACTGATGAGTTGTATGATTATTGACAAGAAAACCGATTCTTCTGTTGACACACACGAATTCTTTTTCATCTTCATTCTCATTTGGTTGGGGAGGTCATCGACGTTCCACAATATCCTCGAAAGAAGGTGTGTTGGAATCAATGTCAAAGGAACAGGATCCACCCGAAAGAGGCCATTTTGAGCTTCCAAATAGTGGTGACCTACAGAACAGCGAGATGACGCCCTTGAGTTCTTCAGAAGATGAGGGTTGGTTTGGTACCATCGGAAGCGACTTGAAGAACATCGCAACTTGCTTCAGAAATAACATCCCCCCAGTTGTTGGCGGAGTAGCAACTCTTGTCCATAAAACTGCAATGTCGGTAGCAGCAGAGATAGCCGAGTTGGAGCGGGAAGGGTTTGGGGAAGATGGAGCACCCGACGAGAATCTGGCTTCTATATTACTGCCTTGGGAAACAAGAACGAAGGACGATAGTGATCAGGTTCCTGTGTATTCCACAAACAAAGAACTGATGAAAGATATATTGGCTCTAAGCCGGAACGAGCGAACTTTTCTTGAACCATTCTCATCACCGGACAACGAAGAAGAGTCAAGTCAGGCAGACCAGACTTTCTTTGTCTTGGATGAAAGCCGAGTTTCCTTGATTCGGCGCCTACTGGATATTGATGATAATTTAGCTGCAATGCACGCGCGGATGTCAGGTGAGCTTTTTCGTTTCGTTTCTTCTCCTGCATTTGATCTTGTTTGGGAGCTATAACTCCACTTGTGCCGGTTTTAGGTCGCAACAATGTAAGGGAAACGTTGTTTTGGAAGAATTATTTCTTCCATTGCAATGAATTGAGAGCCAGGAAGTATACTGCAGAATCTTTACTCACAGATACGATGGACTCGAATAGGAAGTTGCCGTCTTCTGTCGACGTCAACTATGAAACTAGTGATCTTACGTCATCCGAGCTCGACGACTCATCCTTGGTTCCAGTATCAACCAACGACGACTTGTCCTACGTGAACGTGATTCCATCGGCACCAAATAGTTTAAATACATTTATGAGCACAAGATCTGTGGACGACATTGTGTTGGTTGGACATGAACACCAGTCCAAGTGAAATGTAAACTTTCCTGGCGATTCACCACCGAATTGTATTCTGTAAGCAGCCTACATTTTCAATAAAATAGTTCTGGCTGTCGAGAAGAGTTCCGCATTGAATGATAGGCATTGAAGTTTCCAAATTGATTTATCCTTCGTTATTTTTTGGATCATGTCAGACTCATCAATTCGCGCATCAGCAGCTCGTCCTCTTTCTTCACAAACCTGCCTTTGACCCTGAGACGGCTATCGGCAAAGTTCTTCCGCACATCATATTTAACTGTCTTCGTCCAAACACGGTGATTCCTTTTCTCAAGAAATCGGTCTATCCGCACTTTTCTACTCTCAGGAGAGTATGCCCCAATCCAACCATCAGGCCTTTCGACTTGTAGCAGGCCATTCACATCAACAGATGATCTCAAATTAGGATCGCTCATAGACCTGGGTCGGCCAGATCCTGGCTGATGCTCCTCTTTGTCTTCCATTTCTGCCTTTTTCTGCTTTTCCAGTTTCGCTTGCTCCCTCTTTTCTTTCTTCTCGAGCTTTTCTCTCGCTTTCTTTTCCTTCTTCTGCTGTCTCTCTCTCCTTTTTTCTTCTGCACGAATCTCTCGCTTTGTGACACCAGGCTTAGCTTTGTTGCTTCGTTTGGGTTGAATTGAGGGCTGCTTCGGAGTTGAAACTGTTTGCAGATTGGGTGCGGACGAGCGTCGGATGTCCTTTTCTAAAGAACCGCCATCTGTGGGGAAGCTTTGCTCCGAAGACCGCTCCATCCATCTTCCATAATCAGCAGGAGGCGGCGCTTCGTGTGGCGCGCTGCCAATGAGAGCAGAGAATAATGAATTGGATCGATGACGAAAATCACCATCGACCGAGAAAGTTGAATTGGACCGGGAGCGTGGGCCGTAGCTGTGATAAGCCGGAGAAGGAGCACGGTCGTAAGATCTTATTGGCGCAAACCCTACAGCACCATCGATCCCACCATCAAAATCCAAGTCTCCGATGCCGTCTGACGCTTCCCCTGACTCAGCTTCTTCTGATGTCAGCTGTGAATGCCCTCTTGTCGTGAGCGATGGAGGCGGCTGTGCTGGTTGCTCCGCTGCATCGGCGAAGCGTTGCCCACTACCATCTTGGTCACCACTGACGTTTAGAAAATCTAAATCAAGATCCCCGAGCAGGTCAATATCTGTCATTGCAGTATTCGAGAGAGCCCCATTTTGTAGCATACTTTCGAGCTTCGTTATATCACCCTGTTCGTACATATCCAAAGCATGCTGTAATTCGTTGTCTTGGCCGGAAATGATCAAATCCTTCAGAATCCCTTTTTGTTCACGATCAATCATTCCTTTTTGCTCCAGCTCCGTTGATACGCGGAGCCGCTCGGATATACTCTATCAAAAGCAAGAGACAAAATGAGATAACGTATGAAGCCAATGTAAATCATGATCAATGCTCACCCCAGACCTCGGTCGCTTCCCGAAATGAGAAGTTTCGTACGATGTGGAGACACTTGTCGGTGGTGTGTGTGACAAAGGTCCATTGTTGAATGCCGAAGCAGGGTTTAAGATATTGTTCAGAAATGCGCTGGCAGTAGATCCTGCGGAGCTTGGTTGGGAGCCGTGGTTGGGAAAGTTCGTGGGCACACTTTTTGTTGCAAAAGGGATAGCTCTTGGAGCAGAGTGCTGTCGTAGCACTTGCTCAGGTAAAGGAACAAGCGAGGAACCCACATTGCCCTCATCTACTATTGAATTTCCTTGCCGATTTTCAGTCAAACCTGTATTTGCTGTGCTCACAGCACCTTCTTTAAGAATTGGCGGATTATGAGTATTGTTCAGTTCCGTTTCATCGAAGGCCGTTTCCTCGACATTCCCATACTTCCCCAATGTCATGGGCCTTCCGGGTTCGTTGATGGCGAAGTCAATGTCAAAGTCAATATCATCAATTTCACCTCCGTCTTCAATTCCAACATGAGCCTCCATTGTATCGCTCCAGAGAATTTCTTGATTCGTTATCAAGTCTAGGCACGGATGTACAGCTTTTCTCGGGCTTTGATGAAGATGATATCTCTTTGATTCCTGATGGCTTCTTGCTATCACTTGATCAGGTAGATCGTTTTCGTATCAGCCAAAGCAGGCAGAGAGTTCTACGCAATCCAAATGAAATGCAGAATCAATTAACGAAACCTATATTCAACTCTTGATCAATAACACTTCCCGTTACTCAACGTTCAACGCAACATCAGCAGTAAAAGCAGAATCAAGAATCAGAATTACTGGGGCCCGAGTCGAACCAACCCAGCCAGTTTGTTCGATTCTCCATTGTCCTCCGACGTCCGTTCTAAAGTCCTCTGAGGATGGCAATTTCCCTAGTAGTGTCCGCTCGTAGAAACCGTGTACGCTACAGATTCAAGAACCGTACTTTAGCGTGTTCAACAATTTAGAAAACTACTTCTAATGTTGGGTGATTCCAGTATTGCCCCTACGGGCATTCTACATCTGATTCTGAGCACAATAATACTGTATCATTTCCTAAAACAATCTTCTAATAAGCTTCCAAACAAATCCAGCCATCCTGTCACTCAACTCCCTTGACGATATATTAAGAGGTACACTGCATCCCAAGGTACCTAGAGAGATAAACAAAGGATGACGAGAAAAAGACCAAATCACCATGTAGTGTTTTATTGCTTTCTTGGAATAAGAAAAATATAAGAAAGGTGGGAAGCTAGCTTCCCTAACACGGACTATGTGTCTTTCCACAGAAAGTCGTCGAACACTTTCTTTCCACTTTCCACACCAAGAAAGAGAGCGGCATTGGCAGGAAACGCTCTCACCATTGTGGGCAACAATCCACTGTACAACCCAGCGAAACCTCGCTGTCGACCAATCCTTAGCAGTTCTGGAACGTAACTCCCAAACACTTTGGTATCATAACGCGCTTGTATATTTGTCTTTGGGACATCGAACTGTTGGCCGAGCGGACATGGAGCACCAATAAACGTGTGAGCTTTCGGTTGATAGTTTGCGAAAACGACCTGTTCAGCTTCAATACTTACAGGCATGGCCATTCCCCAAGCAAACATCCCGGCAAATCCTCCACTATTGACGAAGTTCAATGTCGAGGTTAGTTGAAGAACATTTTATCAATGCTAGCTGTTGGTGCAAACCAAACAAACTCACCTCATAAAATAGTTCAGCTCATCTGGCATGCTCGGAAAAGCAGATTTAAACAAGTAGCAAAACATATCATATCCCCCAAAGAAGAAGGCATAAAAGGATGCGTCGCGACACAACTGAGCATCAAATCCAATGAACAAGGATCGAACACCTTGAGATTTCATCATTTGACGGAGGATCTCCTGCGATGACGTTGGTTTTCCAACGACAACTTGAGTCTTTGCCTTTACGATTTCGCTCGGTAGCAAAACAGTAGCACTGAAGCATCCAGTTATACTGCCCTGAGGCAATGCTGTGGGTGAGCAGGTTGAAGGGGACGGCAGAGCAATGGAGCAAAAGCTGACTCACCATAAGGAAAGGTTTCAAGAGACTGGGTGGCCCGTCGCGTCCAGATTCTTCAGCACTGTCAGAAAAAGCTCGCTTCAACGCTTCGTTCACCCCAAATGCCATGCAGTTCTCCAGAACCATGCCACCTGCCGTCGGGACCGATCCTATGGGCAGAAACAAATATGAGCAACAGTAATTGATTGGCGTTTTCATAAAAGCTTGCGCCCAGGAAGCCCACCTTTCCAAAATGCTGTGAGTCCTTCATTCTTCAAGATGGAAATTGTCGAAGAGACAACGGTACCGAATTGATCGGGACTTGTTTGCATTCTAACCTTGACGGTATCAAACGGTTGCCTGGAAGTTTTTGCATTGATGAGATGAAATGCAGGCATGTATTCGTTGTTTCAGTTTTGTGCTTACCCGACATATGCGCAGCATACCGAACCAATTGATGCAGAGAATAAGTCTCTAGAGACCGCTCTTGCGTCCAGGACTTCGGATGCCATTGTTGAAGGTATGACAACAAACTATCGTTCCCTTTAGCCAGATCAGAAGTCACGAAGTGTTGAAACAGGAAGTACGCATGTGCGCGTCTCAATGGCGCAACCCCGTTTTATTTAACAAGCGGGAGTTGCCCCTCAGTGCCAAAAGGGGGCCCCTCAACGGGCCCCCCTTCGGCACCGTCCCTCCCTTCAGCATTTTGTTGTCATGGTCTGCGTAGACGAATAATTTGGGGTCCTGCATTCATTCCACTGGGGGATTCACACCCCCATTACAAAAGATACCAGATACACATACGTACAGTAATATATATCCGCGGTGTGTGACGGCCGAAACGTGATGAAAATTACGTCTGGCCGCCGATGGAAACTTGGCATCCTGAAATGCGCGTTATTGGCTGTGGATGTTGGGGTTTCGTCACAATACACTGTGCAGAGACTTGTTTCTACTTTCTTAGCTGTACATTTTGTAACATCTTTTCTGTAGATCCTGTAATTCAGATGACTCAATTTCTCGTGCTTTTCGAGATGAAAAGCCAGAATCTTTGGGAGGCGCATTCGCTTTTCACAATATGCAATAATATTCATTTCAGAAAATCAATTCTCTTCGCTAACCATCATAGAATCTGTCAAGTCCGCTTTTCTATCATTTTTCTCTTCAGTGTGGATTGGTTCAATATGACTACAACTGTTTCGTCACCTTATTTCTAATCTCTGTTGTTGAGCAGGGTGGGGCTTGCCCCCACAAAAAGGGGGGCTGCAATGACTGTTGGTGGTTGAGCTGATTTTCCCTTCTTTTTTCTTCCCTTTTTCTTTTCCCCTTATAGTGACAACTTTGAACGTGGGCATTTAGTCGCGGACAGAGGGCCCCTAGTATGTTGTATACACACGCTTCGATTTGATGCCTTCCAGGAGTTCCACGTGGAGGCAACAGGAGGAAGACTATCCAATCAGAGGGAAAATAGAAATTGGCTTTAAATGGAAAATTTATGCACGATTCGTTGTGGAGGTTACAGGTGGAAGCAAAAAAAGCAACATCCAATCATATGCATCGAAATGATGTAAGAAGGCGCAAGTAGACGCCATAGACATTAGTAGTTTGTCTACGCCTACGCCACATGGTAGGGAAATCTCGTTCAGTTTGTCACAACAGTTTGGGGGATGTAAAGTAAGTGGAAGAGAAACTGGAACTTCATGGAGCTTACAGAGGCCTAAAAACCTCAACGCAGCTGTTAAGACCCACGGTACGAAGGACAGGCAACTAGTTATAGGACTGCTCATGATAGTCGTGACTCCAAACAACAGGAGCGAGCATTCAAAATTTCGGAAGACAGTGCAACCGGTAGCACTGATCAAACCTACCGCAGAGCACTTTTGGCATTCAATGCCTCCAGTGAACATCGTTACTCTACAGAATGAGCGATTTTTCTTCCTCGTCTGATGATGATCCAATGATAGACAGCCCCATTGGATCAAGCAACGAAAGTGACGATGGCGATGACATTTTCCGCTTTCAGAAACGGAAGTTTGTCAGGAATTCGAACGTTGATAAATGCTATGATACTCCGTCCATTTCGACAAGACGAAAACGAGTGAAGCAACCGTCAACAGACGACCAAGTATCGGTGTTGGAAAGGAAGAAAAAGGCGAGATCAAAGAGAGTTGATAAAAGCCTCACCCAGTGTTCTTCACTAAGCAATAGTGACGACGACGCTGTCGAGGTCGTTTATCACGTAAAAGACTGTGCGAGGGCGAACAACGGTATTAGTTCGCCGATCGAAGTTATGGACTCTGCTTTTGTTCCGAAAAAGGAAAGGCAAAGCGTGTCCGTAGACATGCTTGACAGTTCCGACGACGAATCACCGCGAACCAGGGTTTCTTCCGTGCGTTTGGCCACGTTGACAGGAGCTTCCAGAGAATCCATGGATGTCCTGCAACGTTCGAAGCAGGCAACTTTGCAACTGAAGAGAGCGCAGTACTATCATGCCGAAGATATCCAAGTCGATGCCCACCAACTTGAAGAATCCTCAGCATGTTTCGTGGGAGTGGCAAGGGGAGTTGCCGCAACATCGAACCAGAATCAATCCATCGACTTCTCAAATTTAATTGGCTTAAACTGCAGAATACAGATTGATATTGGCGGTAGAAAGAAATCGACCCAGAGAACGTTTACATTGAAAGAAAATGAAGTTTTTCAAGTACTCGTGCACAAGATTTTGAGCACGCTTGGGATACCAACCGGATTTCCGGTATCTATAACTTTTAAAGGAATCGTCTTGGACTTGCGACGAACACCGTCATTCTATGACATAAGGGACGGGGATATGATTGAAGTTCAGGGGAATGGTAATGTCAATTCGCTATGCGATCCGGGCAGCAAGAAGCAGATCAGTCTGGGACCGAAAATCGTCATAAGACTAAGACGGAAAGTGGAAAAGAAAATGGAAGAAGTGTCCCTTAATGTTGGTCAAAGCGAAAGCTTTGAACGAATTATTGATTCTTATAAAAAGAAACAAGCACTGAGCAACGCGAAGGTAACACTGAGGTTCGATGGAGAGACACTCAAGACGAGTGGGACACCAAGTGCTTATGACATAGAGTCCGGGGACCTTATTGATGTTGTTTGTGAATTCATTTAAGCATTGGCTAGCTCGAAAAGCTCAACGTCTACCTGTCCTCTAAGTCCTAAAGATTACCATCAAATTTCCAGGTCGTTTGTCTTGACATCCAAGAGCTAGAATGGACACTTGTCAAAGCATCAATTGGTTTTGCCACTATCACTACTTCATCGGCAATCTCCTCTTTCCTTGACCATGCTACCGGCAACAATATCGAGGTCTTAATGTCTTTACACGCAGGTGCAACCAATACTACATCAACACAAAAGTTGGCCAGCAGCTTTGAAACAGTCGCGACTTGCTCAGTCCTCTGCAATTCATCCTCTTCCAGTTCTGAAGCGATCTGGCAAAAATTACCTAGTGCAATCCTAAATCTTTCCAGTGCATCCTTAGAGGGTGCAATTACAGCAACTCGAGGGCGAACAATAAATGAAGGCGAAAACCCAGAGTAGGTTCCGCAGTCTGGTTGATCGTACCAGTAACCAGCTCCAGCCGTAGAAAAAGGCTGGTATACTCCGCAGTCAGATATTACAATTGGTACCTTTGGCGTACCACTAATCGATCCATGCTTTTCAATTTCGTCTAGAACTTCCATTCCGCTAATTAGTTCGCCAAACACAACTTCCCAAAAAGTTAGAACTCCTCCTAATCTCCTTGCCGAGAAAATGCAATTTCTTACACACCATGTTTGCCATCGCATTGCGGCGTCTTCTGCAGTGTCAAGAAAAACTGCGAGGTATTCTTGGACAGGAAGCACAAACTAATGAGCACGGTGCATGTGAGTTCATGGCTTCGTTTGCAACACAGACTCACAGAATTCTTCCCACTATTCCCCATAGCCAATAAGCCCCTTCGATCCAGATTCACAGCGAGACCTGCGCGTTCGTCCTTAAACTTCTTTCCGAATATTGACTCTCCTCCAGAACCATTGCCTTTGACAAAATCTCCTCCTTGTACAACGAAACCAGGAATTACTCTATGTATGTTGGATCCTCTGAATGTAAGTGGCTTCCCACAATCTCCTACAGGAACTTTCGATTTCTTGTCTGAGCCATTGGAACAGAGTGTTGCAAAGTTCTCGCAAGCAAGAGGCGCATTCTTCCAATCCAACTTGACGACAATACGTTGGCCAGAAACTGGTGGCCTGGGTTCAATCCCCCCTACTTCGTCATTCTTGGGTTTCCATTCTGAGGTTTGCACAGTGCGCAACAAGTACATGGTAAGGGTTCACTGCACGCATTGATATTCATGTCAACAAATAGTCGCACCATGATCGGTTGCAATCATGTCCTGTAGTCTGGCGACCTCTGATCCACCCAGCAGGAGCAAATTCTTCGTGGACAAACCATATCTCGAATTTGTGGCGTCGACAAACGCCGCCGCGGTACTCATTTTCAAACGGAAATTATCAATATCAATGTCAAGGAAGCAAAAAGCATATTCATCAGAGCTCATCTTGAAAGGTACAGTCGGGAAGCAACAATGCTGGCAAAACGAAGAGCGATCGAATGCTGGTAGTTGAAAGTTGAACAAGGTTGTCGGGAAGCGGCCAGGCGCCAGAAGCCTGGGCATCAATAAAATCTTTGTGTGGGCCAAATTTGACGCATGCGAAGTTTTGACACAACCAATGTGCTGCCTGTATGAAGTGCAATTGTCTCTATCCTATGTGACAGAACTTGCGTCTTCCAGAATATTCAAGGCTTCACTACTGTGGCATGTTTCATTCCTTGCTTAAATTCATCGTGATACTTGCCTGTACTTTGCCGGCAGCGGCTTTCTCATCATGCAATGGCCTCGTTGGGGAGAAGCCGCTACGTACAGGTAGAACCATTATATTTGCCTTGACGGAACGTCAGATGCAGTTTTGGGAAGATGTTGACAAAGGCCTAGATGACATCGAAAGTTTCTATGCGAAAAAAGGGCAATCAATCGACCGCATTCGGCTTTTCAGCAGAACGTAAGTTCTCACAAGCTGTGGTAGATTCTGTTCATCGATGGTTTTGATGCTTACTTACATGCCAAACAAAATACCCTATTTTTTATCCAGTGCTCAAGGTGAACTTCCACCACCACAAGGTACTGTTTCCAAGCACGAACCATCAGAGGAACACATTGAAAACCTAACGGCGAAACCGTTTTGGGATACTGGGGCTGACAAGGAACTGTTTCCCTGGGCAGAGGAGCTTGAAGCAAATGCTCATATCATAAAGGAAGAATTTGAAAGAAATTTGATGAATAAAAAGCTCTTCAGTGCTGACAGTGTCTGGCAGAATCAAATCATGGGAAGAGGGTAAGTTAGGCTGATTGGAAATCTCTATCTTCTTCATCTCATTGGTACTCAAAACGAAAGGCGTCAACTGTCTCGATTATTAACTCTTTTCCGCAAACTCTTGTGTTTTTTATTCTTTGAATCGACAAGAGCAGTTGGTCAGCTGTCCGACTTCAACGACTCGGTATTTGGAACGCGGACAATATCAAAGTCTTCCCGGGGACGTACCAGATACTGCGAACACTAAAGGTAAGGCCACTTCATCGGCACCGATGCTTCCTCACTGACTGCCTCAGATCTCTGATGACTGTTTAGATCCCATTGGCAGTGCGTGGTGTATGTTTTGCTAGACAATCTCCGGGAAGTGGTGTAGCGCCACACTCAGACGGAAGAAATTTCATACTTACTTCTCATTTGGGTCTGAAAGTGCCTGATGGTTGTTGGATCAAAGTAGGAGAAGAGGAAAAGTCATGGGAAGTTGGGAAAATCTTAACACTGGACACTTCTTTTCTTCATTCGACAGGCAACGACTCAAATGAAGACCGTCATGTATTGGTAAGATGAGGAATGTGCCTATATCAAATTTGTACGTGTTCTCTAATGATTGACATTGCTTGTGGATCCGTTGACAGATTCTGGACTTTTGGCATCCAGAGTTGACTGAAGCCGAGAGGGCTGCACTGGAATTCATCTATGATCTACGAAATAAGTTTGAGAGGTAGGTTTCTTAGATCCAAACTTTGCCTAGAAGAACGGAACATTGCACAAGAAGCTTTTCATTTGTCATCCCTCATGTTGCCGCCTCTTCCGTCTGCGCATTGTCAGTGGGGCTGTTCCAATTCGCAAGCCAAGAGTTTTACAAAAGGAACAGGAAGGGGTACAGAGTCTGACTAGATTGTTTAAGGATATATTTTCCAGGAACTAATTGCTTAAACTTCGAAGTTAATCCTTCCTTTCTTGTTTGCCAAAAACCACGTCGGGAACTTTGTCGAAAGCTATGTCATCGTAGACAATCCCATACGCTGCCACAGAAGCGACAGCGGCTCCAAAAAGACCCGCGAATCGACCACGCCGGAAAGATACGACCGCTCCGCCTATAGCACCACTGGATGCAACAATATGCGGGCCAAACTCTTTGCGTCTGTGGGAGTAGCAAGCGTGTTAGATATACCCTGGACAAAATGACATTTGTATTCAATTCGCACCTTGCATATGTATGAGCGACAGCATCGGAAACTTTACCCGACTGCTCGCTGATCGTCACCCACGACGTTACGATAGGTTTCCGTACGTCCGCTGATAATTGTTCCAGTTTCGAAAGCCCCGTGTTGGTAAGGTTTCTGGGTTGATCTGAGTTTGTTAGAGAAATCGAAACGTTGTAGCTTGATCTAGAAGAAAAAAACTCGACTGTGCACTTACACCGCTGACCTGATGCCCTTACTGAGGGCACCATTCTTCGATTCGTCCTTCGGGTCTTCTTTTGTCATCACTTCGAGACGCTTGAACAACTGCTCAATGAGCCTCACAAGAACTCGGAGATGAGATCGTGTGACAGGATTATAGTAAAAGGGGTATCTGTCCCCATGAAAGCTAGATATTGGGGGATCCCAGCATCGCATTGTTGTCTCATTGTAAGCCTCCGAGTATCATCCTGTTTCGTAGAAATGATCTTGGTAATCTTTGATAGGATGTTCCTCTATGACCTCTTACTTTAGAACTGCTCCTCGTTTGACAAATGAATGCTACAACTCATTGTGCAACAAGTCGCTCGCTCTTCTTCCTTGTCAGTTTTACAATGCTCAAAGCATCTTTGTGATGTTTGATAGACGGTCAGACTCTCACATCCTCAGAGCTTGCTGTGTATTGGCACGCACAGCTTCTGCTCGAAGACTGAAAAAAAGATGTACAAAAGGATTCCTTGCAGATCACGGAAGTGAACAACTGGATTTGGTGCTTGTTCCTATTGACAAGTCAGTTTTGGCTTCCATACGTGTCACTCGATGGAATATTCTCTGCATGAAGATGAGTAGAACGGAAATTTGGCTACAAACTTCCGTCCTCGAGACGGCCTTTGGGAAGAATAGAAAGAAAACAAAAAATAAAGCGCACCAAAGAAACGGAAATGGTCAAAGTGTCTGGAAATGGTCGCGATGCGTGTTGGTCAGCGGTGATGCAACAATACTAGATTCGTCCCCCCTGTGTTTGGAAGTGGTTGATCAAGATTCTGAGTTTTACGGCAGAACTGCTACAATCGAAACAGAACTGCTGAAAGCCGAAAAAGCCGGCGCCAATGTCGTCATGGCGAACGACTTTACCTCATCAAATGGCTCTGTACCCGACGATCTCATCACTCTGACTCATTTGCATGAACCTGCCCTTGTGTATTCGTTGAGAAAGAGATACGAAAAAAACATTATTTACACGGCAACGGGACCAATTCTTATCGCCCTTAATCCGTTCAAACCTCTGCCTGCTCTATACGATGATGTTGCGAAGAATGATTACTGGGTGGCTGGTGAAGAGGCGGAAAAGTCGGGTCTTAAGCCACATATTTATAAAACTGCTCATGCCGCGTTTCGAGCAATGATGCGAGGGATTGAAATGCAAGCATATGGGACAAACGATGAATGCTCTATTTCGGATCAAGTCGTTTTGGTCTCGGGAGAATCTGGTTCCGGTAAGACGGCAACGGCCAAGCATATTATGAACTACCTGGCTTCACTCTCTCAAAGAAGGGCGATGCTTGGGAGGCGCAGACGTGATGCGAGCCCTGGTCGTTCTGAACCTTCGGGACCGCGGAGATTGTCCTCTGTGCGAACATCCCGTGCTCTGTCGTGGAAAGCGGGAGCGCTGGTAGAAGAAAGGAGTAAGTTCTATTCAGCACTTTTCTACCCATCGTTGTATTAAGAAAACTTGTCATCCTCTGACATATGCGTTGTTTAGTTCTTGAGTCAAGCCCAATTCTTGAAGCGTTCGGAAATGCTCGTACTGTTAGGAATGACAACTCGTCCCGTTTTGGCAAATTCATCGAGTTGCAGTTCGTAAGTACTTGACATGTCCTTTTTCTCCCATCAGCCCGTCTTTGCAACATACTCAACTTAGAACATCAAAACGCTCAGAAAAGAACTGGTTCGTTGGTAGGGGCCAGAATTGAGACGTATCTGCTGGAGAAAGTTAGGATTGTTTGTCAAAGTGAAGGAGAACGCAATTTCCATATTTTCTACGAATTGCTCGAGGCTCTTTCGGAAGACGAGAATGCAAAGTTTTTTTTGGATAACTACACAGTTAGTGACTTCAAGATGACCAATAGGTATGCTGTCGAAATCGGATTCTTATTTGGATCGATGTCTTCAATCTAAATCGTTCTGACATAACAAAAAATAGTTCTGGTACATGCAGCCGCAGGGATGGCGCCAGTGACGCTGCTCTCTTCGACGATTTGGTTTTGGCAATGTCAACAGTTGGATTCGAATCATGTATTCAGGAAGATATCTTTTCCTGTTGTGCGGCGTTCTTGCACGCGTCGAACTTGACCTTTACTTCTCCGAATGAAGAATCGTCTCAAGTCGATTACTCAAATCCCCATCTGAACCCAGTCTTGCTACTCCTTGGCCTTGAAACAGATGCATTCAACTCTGCTGTAACTGGGAATGAGATCGAAATTGGGAAACAACGTTTCACGAGGCAACTTCCCGTTGAAGGTGCACAACAGGCACTTGAAGCATTCATAAAGGAGACTTACAGCGCAGTTTTTTCGTTTCTTGTCGACACCATCAATAAACGAATTGACTATAAGCCAGCAAGGGGAACGCTGAATCCTTCAGGCAAAGCTGCAACCATCAGTGTCTTGGATATTTTTGGTTTTGAGTCCGTTCAGTCAAATTCCTTTGAACAACTTTGCATCAACTACTGTAATGAGGCTCTGCAGCAACAGTTTAATCTTTTTGTTTTTAAGAATGAACAGGAAGAGTACAAAAGAGAAGGTTCGTCCACACGGCAGTGCTCCTATCATCGTCGGAAAGCGTACAGCTCACAAGTTGGAAAGGCATCGAATGGGAGTTCATTGAATTCCCAGACAACAGAGAGGTACTTGATCTGATTGACAATAGCACCACTGGAATTCTTTCAATTCTTGCCGATCAAAGTAGGGCACCAAGAACGACAGATAAAACATTTGTAGAATCCTTGTACAAGAAATGTGAGAAGCATCCTCATTTCATGGGTTCTGCCCTGCACAAAGGGAAAGGGCAGTTCATCATAGCTCATTATGCTGGACTTGTTCTGTACGATTCATCAGGATTTGTGGAGAAAAATAGGGACAAAACGCCTCGTGAGTTTCTAAGTATTTGGTTGTTCGTTTTCGTCGCAAGACCGGTAAATCTTGTCACTCAACTTCGTGGGGACTGCTTTTCACAGGCGTTGCGTTGACGTTGCTGGAATCTTCCTCCAAGGAATTTATCCAACAATTAAGCAAGATTGCCGCCAGGAACCGCACATCTGGAACCTGTTCATCACAAAAGCTCCCAACTCTAGGAGGTCAATTCTCTTCTCAACTGACAGATTTGCGAAATCGAATTGATCAAACTAATCCTCACTATATCCGTTGTCTTAAGCCTAATCAAAGTCTACAGCCAAATGATCTTGATTGCGCAGTGATAGGTAAGTTGCAAAGCCCAGAGCAGAGGGTGATAAGAAATCATCTCATAACGCTTGTCATTTCTTTTCTAGGCAATCTTGTTTCATATTTCGACAAAGCTACCAATAGCGAAGTGTAAGTCCACTGACTGTTATGCAATTGTGATGGATCAAAGTGTTCTTAGGCTCACCATGGCTGGGTGGTCTGCTAGAGAAACAAATTCCACAGGCATACAGTTGGGCACCAACAAAGTATTCTTAAGGCAGTCAGCTATTGAAAAACTGGAGAAAATGCGGTACACCATGCTTGCAGCTATTGCAGTGAGATTGCAATCTGCGATCCGTCGTTTCATTTATCATCGTCAGTTTGTCCGGGTCATGCACGGAATTATCAAGGCACAAGCTGGAGTGCGCCGTTTCTTGGGTCGCAGGCGTTTTCTCGGGGAGCAGCAAAATCGAGCTGCAATTCGTGTCCAAGCTTGGATTCGTTGTCTGTTCGCCAGAAAGACACTCGCCGGAAAGCGACATGCGACATCGATGCATCAAAAAGTTTTCCGTGGCAATTGTGCTCGAAAAAGCTACAAATTGCTGCAAACTACGAGAAGCGGGTTTAAAAGGGTGGATGACGCGGCTACAACCATTCAATGTATGGTCAGAGTACGATTTGCCCGAAAACTGTTTGCAGGGTACAACTTTGAATCAAATCAGAACTCGAAAAGGTGCCAGGAGCTCCATCATGCGGTACAAAAAGAGACCATTAACACACATCGTAAAGCAGCGGTGTCTCGACAACAAGCAATTGATCGTGCAAGAGAAGTTGACGATGTTTCCTCAGACCTCGCTTTTGCCAAGAACTCTGAAGCGAAGACAGAGTCGGTATTGGCCGAGCTTGAATCTATGAGACGACTGCTGGTAAACACTACACATGAATTGGAGAATACCAGAAGGATAGTTGCATCACAGTCTTCTCAACTGGCGAACCTTAAAGAGGAGAATGTAGTATTGAGGAGACAGCTTGAGTGCGAGGGCTTCGTTGCTGGAGAAACACGTGCTCCGGGTGGAAGCATTTATAGCGAGTTCCCCGATCTTGAAAAGCTCGATCGAAATATGTTTGAAATGGTGTCGAGGAGCAAAAAGAGTAAGGATGACATGAAAGCCCTCATCAGTGGTCTCGCCGTTTTAACATAGGACAAGTAGTATCTTTAGTAGAAGACGAGGTTTTGCTACACAGCTAGTTTTCAGTGTTCCTAGAAGGGCTTACATCCCTTGCCAATCCCCACAACGGTTCGATGTCATAGACTCACAACAATCATTCTCATACCTGGACAACTGACCAAGGACTTCCGGTACGTGCCTGGTTGGTGCAATAATGGAAGCACATGGGGGGCTGCACTTCGTGACCAGTGCCATTGTTTGGACGGAATGTTGGATTTGGGGGCAGGAAATCTTTGAGATAGAGCTCACGGTCATGCGGTTCGAGCTGATCAACTGATACAGCTTTAGAGAAGGAGAACCATGTGAGCATGGAAGAAGGTCGAATCATAATAGGTCCATCATGAATGAAACAATCGTCACCGCATAGAGTGGAAATGCTCTTCTTCGGAACTGTACAAGACCTGTCGAAATTCGTATCACTCTTCCCAAACGTAAAAGTGCTCTGCTCCGCAATGGAAGAGTCTGTCCAACCAATGCTAGAGGAGAAAGAAAAAGCAACGTCACAGCTCCTGCTGGTTTCATCTTCATCTTGTCCCAAGCCTGTGCTCCGCTTCTTTCTGATCTCTGGAGCGCCCTCACGAAGCGCTTGGCAAGTCTTTTCTTTTGCCCTTTCATCTCCAATGTCGATCCATAGTAGTTCTCCACTAGGCGTGGTATCGATCCTTCGGAGGAAACGCCCTCCTCTATTTCGGACCTTACTTACAACTAAAAGACAAAGACAAGAGGGATTATAGTGTAAGGTCATTCTTCTTTGTTGGCGAGTTGGACAAGATGTCTTACTAGTAGAAGCAACGGCGGGTTTTTCTCTTTTCTTCGCCTGTAAGTACTGATCTTGATAGCGCTTCACAAGCGTCCGAAATGCACGATTTCCAGAATGGGAGTTTGTAGCACCACCTAGTATACAGTTGATGGAATCGCGAGACGTTAGACAGCTTGGGTGGACGTGATCGAGTTGTTCTCGTCAAGCACTTATCCGACTCACCTCGACCAGACAAAACGTCGTCGGGCTTGATTTTTGATACAAGCTGATGGCAAGATTGGTTGATCGAACGCTGGCCTGCAGCAACCGTTCCGTATGGATGCCTGGCTGTTGAAGGTTCTGTTACAGAGCCATATCTCGGAAGACGAGGTCTCTCATTTTCAGACGACTGCGAGCTGAAGTGACCACTGTGCCAAATCTGAGTAAAACCTCCTGATCTACCTCGAAATACGTTGCTTGTTCGACGACTGAAATGCTGGAGGCTGTCAACCTTGCGAGAACATGGTTGGTTGTGGATACAAGTTGAAAACACATCTTTTTGTCCTCCTAACTGGTCTCCCAGCATGGTCTCTCTTCTCATCAAGTGTTGATTGAAACAAATGATTTCTTTCTTGTCTTGAGGAGAAAATGCGTCTTGAATCATGTCTACTTCTTCCACTTCCGTCGAAATAGAAACAACTCCCCCCTCTTAAGTTTCACTCTGCATGAGATACTGAATTTTGATAAAGCACGATTTTGTGTGCGCGCCTTCAGTGACGGAACCGCCACGCTCTTGATCGACTTCAGAACCATACAATACATAAAAAGATAGAGCATTAAAGTAGGATCAGCGCAAACAGCTGTGGGCGTGGTAACTCTTGCCGTAGTGATATAGTTCCTACATCGTTGTAGTCTTATTAGGCCCGTTTCTAAACACCAAAAATAGTTGTATTAATTAAAATCGCTGTATATTTTTAATAGAGGCCTCGAAAAAACCCAGCACCAGCGTTGAACTTACGAAAAGACACAGGCCGTTCGACTAGTAGATTTAATACTATAGGCGTGACACTCTATCTATCTATCTATCTATCTATACAGTATGTAGCGTTTCAACGTCCTTCCGTCAGCCAGACATCCAATACTGTACAGAACAGTACAGTATTCGGAAAAAACTACGCTACCAGGATGCGGTCGTTTGACGTTATTTGACGTTTTTTTGACGTTTGATAGCGTAGTAGAAAAAACCCTTCCAACGGGTTTAGAGAGTTCACTGAAGCTATCAATTAGGGGGATAGTCAACCCAAATAACAATTCTTTGTTCTAAGGTCAAGGATACGTTAGGTGATTCCACGTTCAGTTCACACGACTATCTGGAAGAACAAAATGGTCCTATTGTAAGTGGATTCTCTATTTCGGGATAAGCAAAGGGAGCAATGACAATCAGCCAGATTTCTTGGTGGAGGGTCGTACTTGGATTTCCCAGATTCGACGTCGCTCATCCAAGAAACTATCGTTATGTATCAAAAAGGGTTTATGCATTGAATGTTCATATGCAACAAATCAAAAAAGTTCTTTTGGGCATATCCATCTTATAGTGGTCCAATGCAAAACTCTGAGCATTTCAGGTTTCACAGCTCTACGAAATGCTGAAAGAAGAAATGCCTGATTTAATGAAAAGGAAAACTATTCATTGTAGCATTGGTCTCAATACGTGTAGCATTGATCTTCTTGTGTCTGGTCCACCGGTTTCCGTTGCTTTTTTTCTTCGCTGACGCTATTTGGTCGGGGTACTGTAATCCACTGACTTCATTCTGAATAGTACACTTGTCTTTCTTGGCTGACGGACGGACGTTTGATATTACGCTCTGAAATACAGAATCAGTTCCACTGAGACTTTTAGAATCAAATCAAACTGGCTCCTACAACACAGTTTGTCCTCAAGTTGTAGCATTCTTACAAAACTAATAGCATTCTAACAAAACTAATAGTCTCACAGTTTTCTGTCATCAAAACCACTTTTCTGCCTCTAGTTGATAGTGTGATGCATCTACCATCTCTAATCCAACGGGTACATCATGCACCCTAAACATATGGTCTTGTTTAGTTTTCCGTCAATGAGCAGGCTGGAAATCTATTGATTGGTTTGGCGCACACAAAGTTCCCCCTTTCGGTGTCCTCTGGGCTAAAGACACCGCGCGATGTAGCTATGGTATGGTGGATGCATAATAATAACATTCTTGAAATACTTAAGACAACAAAAACCGAACTGTTGCGACTACAAAGTATAGAGCAGCTGGATGTCGGGAGGATAGGAAGAATCTCTGTAGAAGGTTACCAATTTGCACGGACAAACGTGCGTGCACCTTTTATCACGCAGATGTCTCAGAACGAGGTTTGGACTCTCCAGAGACCCGGATAACCAAATTCGACTTACAACATAGACTGGAACATCACATAGCTTTTGATCCCACCAACTCAGGTTTGCCATCGAGGATGAACACAGAAACAACAATTTCTCTCAGCGATGAAAGGTTCATGTCTAAATCATTCGGGTCCACACTGATGGTCACAAAGTCAAGCATTGACCGACACAACACCACCGACCTATTGAATGTATCCTACAGTGGCTATTTGCTGAAACGATCGAATCAACCCCGGCTTCCCGAATCCTCTCTAGTCCCTGCTCTTAACCCGTTGGATGCACCAGGCTTGCCAATGATGCCCGGGATATTGCACCCGGACCGATTGGAGATCTCCGAACATTCCAGGACGGTAGCACCTTTGATCACGCCTTCTCCTCCACCACCAGCACCACCACGAGACATGGAGAAATCCAGTATTGAGCTAGGTTTGGAGTCAGCAGCTGCATTTTTTGGAATGCCGCTGGAACGAACGAAGCGTGTCGAACAAACTTCACAGCAGCCGTTCAGGAATTCTGAAGAACAAAATCAAGGAGATAGAACACCGTCAATTCCAATCGCAAGTAGCGCCTCTATCAGAGTTGATAATACTGCACATCAACAAGAGATCCCGCCAAAACGTCTCTTTAGTAGGCCTCAAACTTCATTTGTTTACAATCGGCAGCATTCTGCCCCTGACTTGTCGACTGAAAAGACACAAAATGATAATCAAGTAATGGAGAACGACTTTCGAGATTGTGATGGGTACCTGTGGAGATCAAAGTACTGCGTCCTTGAAGAAGGTGTGCTATACTTTTACAGAAGCACCTCAGATGCCGAATCGGCGGATGCCGTGCACGAACGACGACTTGATTCACGGAGAAACGAGAGTTGCGGTTGGAAAACAACCACTTCGTCCTCTTCTATGGACTTGTCAAAATCCCCAATGGCCAGAGGATCATATCTCCATACGGATTCTGTTGCCAGCGACGAATATAATTGTCTTTGGGAGAAACGCGTCTTTTTAAATTCAGTGGGGTCTGTTCGATCTGCAGAAAAAGAATTCGGAAGTCACGCCTTTCAGCTTGAAGCTGTCAGTGTTGACGACGAACACGATGACATCGATTCCTTAGTGTTAAGAGCACAAAACCAAGAAGACATGAAAGAATGGATATTCCAATTCCATAGATCACTGAGTTTGATCATGCGGAACATTATGAAGGACGAGACATATCTGGATAGTCCCCATTCTGCACGGTCGCATCGTCCCACTTCTTTTCTTCACAGCAGCCCTTCTGAAAAAGAGCTGCCTCGGATGCTTGGAATGTCACCAAAGTTTGCGATTACACCTACTCTTCCTAATCCGTTGTCTCACGGGCATGGCCGGATCACGCAGCATCGACGCCGCCACGATACCCGGAAATCGGCTGCCTCTGACAATGGGACCTCCTCGCTATCATCGACGCCCGAGACAAATGGATCAAATTCACCGCCTGAGCAATCTTCTTTTTGTTGCGGAACGTCACCTACTAGCAACGCGTTTTCGATGTCTCCCATTGAAGTCAGCTCCCCAGATAGGTTGTTGTTCCCCCCAGCAAGTCAGAAGCCAGAGGTAGAAGTGAATGCAGGCACTTCCGAAAAACATGTCCCTCCTGTCCTGAGGAAGGAAAAGAAGCTACAGGTTAGAGCCAAAGGTGCGAAATATGTACCACCTGCTCTTCGAAAAAAGCCAGGGGATGATCTGAACAGCCAGACAGTCACCGAAGACCGGAATTCATGGCAGTTTTCGAGCGCCGAACCCCCTCTAACTCTAGCCCAGAGGGCGCAACAGTCTGATTTGGGTGTCAATATTGATACCTCATTTAATACGTTTGCCTCCTCAGGCGAGTTCGACCGCAATAGACATTTGGATGTTGTAGGACCCCAGATTCTGCCATTTCAGAGAGGTGGCTGTGCTGACCCACAGGTTGTTGAAGGATCAATAATGGATCCAGCTTTCATCCCCAGGAAAGCGTCAAGGCTGGATCCGACTTCAACTCAGCCGTTCGGGTGTTTTGGGGGTGGTGATGTTGAGGGGGGGCTTGGGTGTAAATCATCACTTCGATGGGAAATCGGTGCTGTTTCGGAATGTGGTGTTCGAAATTCCAACGAAGACGCGTACCTCATTTCAAACGATCTATTGAATGCACTCCAATCTTTATCCTCGCCTGGAGACTCTAGCGACTCTCCGAAACCCTGGAATTTAAGTGGTGTTGATCACAAGGTTGGATTGTTTGCTGTATTCGATGGACACTGCGGGGATCAAGCCGCTCGGTTCGCGGCAGAACAACTGGAGCATTTTATCTTTCAAGAGATAAGATCCAAGCTGGAGCATGAAAACATGGTATGCGGTGGTGCTAGTATCGATCCAAACTCAAGGCAATTATTACTTGATGCTCCACAGGTCGAGTTGATTCTTCAAGAAGCGCTAATAAAAATGGATGATTCTTTTTGTCACTTATGTCAAGAAGGGGGCAGAGACTGGGAGTCTGGTGCCACTGCACTTATTGCCGTTATCGCAAATGAACACCTTGTGATTGCCAATCTTGGTGATTGCCGTGGAGTATTGTGCCGATCTGTATCTGATGAAATTTCGTATGTTGAGGATGCCTTTTGGAACGAGCTCGATACTGTGGTCGATGATCACTGTAGGCGGACCAATGAGTCGGCTGATGGTGAATCGAATCGTTGTTTCTGGAAGGAGATGACCAATATTCACAGCCCAGCGTCAGAGCGAGAAAGGATAGAAGAGGCAAACGGTTGGGTAACTACAGAAACCGAGATACCCATTGGTCAGCTACGTCGGATGGACTTCCTTGACGAAGATGTGGTTGGTATTTTAAAACGCTGCTTCCATGAACGAAATGATAATTCCGAGAAATCATCAAGGGAATGTAAAGCTGCACCACAGCGTATCCTGGAAATCTCAAGGATTTGTGGGGAGCTCGCAGTCAGCAGAGCACTTGGAGATCGCGATTTTAAAGCCGCTTTTAATTCGCCTTCTCCAATCTCGCAGGTGGGCGAAGGCAAAACTGGTTGTTGGGACTGTCCACTCTTCCTCCCATACCCAGATGTACACGACCGCTGCTTTCGTGGAGATCTCGTCAGCAATATGCCAGACTTCCAGCGTATTCGGATAGGCGAGGAAGGGATTTCTGAGGAATTCCTTCTACTGGCGTGCGATGGTCTCTGGGATGTACTCGACGCTGACGACGCCGTGAGAGTGACTCGAGATCTTCTTTTCCGCAAGAAGTTTACAGCGAAGCGGGCGGTACGTCGCTGTTGTTCATTGCAACGAATATCATCAAATATCCTAATTGATTTTTCTGTTGTTGCATCGAAGGCAGCTCGAATTGCCGAACTGGCAATTCATTTGGGCTCTTCCGATAATGTTACTGTTGTTGTTGTTCGATTGTTTTCTCGGAACGAAAGTGGTGCTGAAACAGCAAGCCGTATTGCTATGGAGTTAGACTAGGTAGTTAAATGACACACCCGTAACCAAGCTTAGGGAATCGGAGAACAATCATCGCTGAAGTTGCCTTTTTCATCGGACTTTGCCCTTCTTCGTTTTTGTATTAGTGTGCGGGTTAATCGTGACGGAGCAAATTCCTCTTTTCCCTTGGGACTCGATATTTGTTTCTTCCTTCGCACAGTCCAATAAAACTGTGTTTAGCGGTTCCTCTTCTGCTTCAGAGTCGGATAAACCTAGAGATTTCTCTCGGATTTGCTCAAGACTCTCTCCTGTGAATTCCACTTCTTCGTCCTGATCGAAATCTCCGTTGCCTCCATCACCAAGAAGTGTCTCGCGTCTGTTCTGGTCAAGGAGTATCTCCCGCTCAGCAACCATCCTCAATTCCTCGCTCACATACGAGTTCACAAACGATTCGCAGAACCTGTTTGGTGCCAAGTGCCGGAAAAGACATTCAACATATGCCATAGGATTTTTTTGAGCAGCAGACAGGAAGTTATACATGTGACTGCTGCAGAAGTTCACCAGCGGCGAGTATTGTTTCATATTTTGAATTGTGCAGTCATTTAGGATTTTCTCGACAACCAGAAAGACATGAATATTGAAAAGAATTGGCTCATATGTGACCTGTCTCAGTCCGAGCATATTGATTGGGCTATCAGGATCTTGGATATCTGGAGAAGCTATCTCGGCACGAGACAGTCTCGTGAACATGGCCACTACGTGATTGTTGACAGTAGCCGAATTCAGCTTGTACTGCCCTAAGAGGTGAGCATACATGGTGACCAGCTGATTGGAAACTATCTTTCGACAGAAATACGATTTCGCGTCAAATTCTTTTGCGGCAGTCTTCATTTTCCTGACGTTGTTGTTGAGTGAGCTAGCTTTGCTTTGGTGCTTGTCGTCAGAATCATCACCCGAGCTTCCTTCCAAAAGTTTCAACGAAACATGGCAAAGTTCACACAAGTCACATAGATATTCTCTTGTATTTGTTCCTGGGGTCCAACGACTGAGCAACTTTGGTAGCCGATCGAGTGGCTCGTTTACAAAATACAACCTATTCAGCAAGCCCAGGGCAATGTCATTCTCCGTAATGTCGTCAGATTTTTGCATAGCATATAGGAGCAGCATCATTTCGCTGTATAGAGCTACTGCCTGAGCCAATCCTGCGTGTTTCTTGTGCTGATAAAATGTGTCGGTGGCATTCAACACTAAATTGAAAGTGAAGACATCCATTGTGAAAATAAGCTGTCCGATGCTTTTATTCCTTCGTGACATCCTCGACCATTGACAGAAAAACCAAATTAGTCGAAAGAAGATTACCTTGTCGCCGACTTCGAGCCTCACCGAATCTCGTCGAAATTCATTTTTCAGGGACTTCATGACAGGTCCATAGCAATCCTCAACAAAGCGAAGGCAAAAGTTATGCAAAGTTACATTGGCGCGCCGACTAGTTGGTCCGTCATCAGTGACCAGTTCAGCCGAGTGTGCCAATAGATGCTTGCCAGACCCAACAAAGGGTTCGGCTTTCCGATTCCGCCGCATGTTCACCTCGAGTCGCTCCTTGTGCGCCGAAGACGCTCCAGCAGTAACATATTGGGTTTTCCCAT
The DNA here is from genome assembly GCA_019693525.1 of Cylindrotheca fusiformis. NCBI lineage: Eukaryota > Bacillariophyta > Bacillariophyceae > Bacillariales > Bacillariaceae > Cylindrotheca > Cylindrotheca fusiformis. Next base: position 45,908 of record JAAMXS010003942.1, on the reverse strand, counting down.
CGTTTAGTTGGTTCATCCAAGTTCCTCCAAAATGTCCATGGCGAACTCCGACTAGCTCACGGCGGGACGATTTTTCCAGCTTCAATTTGGACGCCAATCTGGAACTCTTACTTGTCGTAGAGGCTTTACTGCTGGTTCTCGGCCATGCATCATGATTTGAACGACTCACAGCAATCGGGTCCTGAGACTTCAACAGATGGTGCAAAAGTTCCATCAAGAGCAAATTGTACTGGGAATTTTCACGAAGCTCAAGCTCTTGACCAACAACCAGAAGAATTTCCAGCACAAGCTCTTTTTCGAAAAGAGTTATGAGCTCCTGATGGAGTTGGTTGCTCTGACGCAATGTATCAGTAGAGGCTGTAAATCCGAGAGAAAGAGTCGCACTTAGTTTTGAACCGTGATATATTGCCATAATTTGCTTCCGACTTACTGTTCAAGAGCGGTTCCGCGGACAGTAGGTTTCGGAAAAGATGCAGAACGAGTTCAATTGTCAAATGGTCCTCGTCGGTACGAGAAGCTCCAACCCTTGACAGAGGCTCCGCCAAGAGTGATACAAAGATGGATAGAAGTCCAGACCCTTCCGTCTCCTGCCTGTGATGAGACGGATGATGGGAAAAGATTCTTTTATATTCCATCAGTAGTTGAGCTTGCTCCAACGCGTTTTCACGCAGTTTGATTTGTTCCTGGACGACAGATCGGTTTGATTTGCTCGAGGTGTCGATGATCATCCGACCTGCTCGCTTTGTATTCTCCGCAAGTGGTTTTGTCAGGATGACCAAAATTTTTACAATTGTCAGGACAATAGGCGAGTCATAGCGGCAAGTGACGACGAGCGGGAGCAACTTTTGCTCCACTACTTTCCACTTGCCAATTAAGAGAGAAATAGGGCGATAAAGGTCGTCATCTCGTCTCAAGGCCCGCTGAAGATCCTGCAACCAATTAAGACATTCCTTCACTGGAATCAAGCTATCGCCTTCATTCGTAGTAGTTCCAATGACGCCGCACACAAGCAACAGTTCATCGACGACGCCTTTCTCCACAGTCATTCGACGGTCCAGCGAAGTCACAACACGTTTGTCATCGGGTGTTATTATACTTCTTCCTTTCTTTCTCGCAAAGAGAGTTTGTGATTTGCCGTTCTTTTTGGCCAGGGACGGCATATTTGAAACAGGAGTCATAGTGCTCTTGCAACTCGGGAAGAAATGAGGTGAAGCAAAACCATGGATCTACAGATGATAGAGTTTGATGTACTGTCCAGCGTACCAGACACGCCGTTAGAAAGTGTCCAAGCTATACTTCAGGATGGCGCGTTGTAAAAGAGACTAGATATGGACGTTTAACCCTGTGTTTCGATCCGTTGAATAGCCGGCTGGCGACTGTATAATGTACACATTTACATGTTGGAATCGCTAGTACCAGGAGTGTACGGCCATTGTTACGAGACATTCAGGAACGAAACCAAGGACGAAACGGATGTATGCGGTAACTCCAAAGGTCATTCGACAAGAGCAAGACTCTAGTAAGAGACGATTCTGTTGTCAATCTCACCAATAGGTTGGAAATGGTCCTCGCAGCCCCGTCTCCTAACGGAGAAGAAGTTCAAGCTGAGGGAACGAAAAAGAAGAAACTTTCTAATCTCGAGAAAGGAGACGGCCGTCGACTGGTGGAGTATTTGGTTGTCGTATCGTCTGTCCCGCGCGAGCCTCAGAACGGAGAGTTGAACGCGGGGAAAGAAGAGTGGGACTTGGCTACTAGTTTTGATGATGACGATGTAGAAGTCCTGCATGGTTTCAAACCCCAGATCACTGCTCGATACCCACTGGAGGATCACCTTGACAACCCCTTGAGTGAAAGCGTAACCTTCTTTTGCCACCCATCTGGATCAATTCATCTGAAGAAAGAAAACCACATGCCGAAGGTACGAAAAGCTGCACGAAAATTGAGCACTTCCTCTATTCAATTGCATCTCATCTCTTCAACAGATTCACTATTTCGTCGTAACTGGGGAGACTGGCCGCAAAATGTACGGAACGTGCTTAACTCTTTGGGAGCCACACACGATATCAGGCAGGAAGAAGAGCGCTGAAAATGATTTTGATGGGGAAAGAAGTGATCATGATGTTTTCTTGCCCAAGTGCGTCGTTCTTCTATCGACGTACCCATATTTGATGGCATTTCGTGAATACCTTACCCAACTGAATCGTCTCACCAAAATGGGGGAAATGACATATCCTCTCGAACGAGCAATAGTCAATATCTGCTCTGAGATTCCCGCTCCTCCTCCTGGATCATTCGAAGTCCAAACAACAATATTGGATTCAATCATCAAAATTTGGTCCCCCCCGCATAATCAACCGATAGCATGGGTCAGCCTCCCCTTCTCTCAGCTGTTCGAGTGTTTGGATATTGACAACATTGTCCTCGTCTGGCACTGCCTTATGCTCGAACGCCAAGTATTGTTGACCTCAACTCAACTGTCAATACTGACGACAAGTGCGGAGATTTTGCTCTCCCTTCTTTTCCCGATGAGATGGTCCCATGCCTACATCCCCGTTTTGCCTCACTTTCTCATCCCAATCTTGTCAGCACCGATGCCTTTCTTATGCGGCATAAATAAAGCCAATCTAGCCGAAGCTCTGTATGATCTAAGTCGGGAGTGCGTCGTTGTCGATCTTGACAAAAATCTTGTCACACTAGGGCCTGACACGGAGCCGTTGCCACCGCTCCCACCATACCAAGACGTCGCTTTGAGATCCCAGTTGCAGCAGAATGCTGGTATGGTATTCCGAGAGGCGCGCTCATTGACCAAAAATCACGACTATTCAGATAGTGGCTCCCATCTACCCCCTCATATCAAGCAGATGGCAGAAGCAATGTGGGAAGGAAAGCTCAGTCTTTTTGATGAGGCCTTCCACCTTATGTTCACCCCCGAAGAATCGCGAAAGAATCTGCTAAATGGAAATGATACGTCCGGAATGGATTGGAGTGATCGCGAGCATGAGCACGTGCGCATGGCTTCTTCTGGAGAGAAGCAATCCCATCGAAAGCAGTCTACATGGGATGCAGTCCAAGAAGCTTTCCTGGATACATTCGTCTACCTGCTCAGAAACTATCGCAAATATTTAGTTTTCCCATCTAAGCACAACGAGGGATCATATGGTGGCGCTGGTTTCAGGTCAAAAGAATTCATTGAATCCCAGCGTTTTGACATGCGGGGATTTCTAGAGCAATTTATTGGAACTCAGATGTTCGACAATTTCATAACGAAGCGCCTATACGGTAGCGGTGAAGCTGATGTTGCTTTTTTTGATTTGGCTGTTGACCGTTTTTTGAAGAATTCCGGACTACTTTCCAATGTTGATGTCGGGGGGCGCATCCTTCAAGCTACAGGTTTATCATCACAAGGTGACAATCTTAGGGGAGGTATGCGGAGCATCTCTACTGGTTTCACATTCAAAAAGGATATAGAGCCGCTGCTTCAGAGTGCGCGAGTACACAGAAAGCTGAAGACAATTGTGCCGCCTGAGCCTTGCACAGAAGATCTACCACCTATTGAGCAGGTCGAAGGCTTTGCGACATTGTCCGAGCCCCCAGTTTCCGACGATGCTAGTTTGGGTTCTGCAAGTACCTCTTCAAAGAGCCATGCAAATGACGCATACAGAAGTGTCCAGGACAAGGCAGCCGAAATTCTTGGCAAGAAAAAGCTTCGTTACTCGTACAGTGTCTTTCCCTCAGAATTTCGTCGAGACTTGTTTGCTGCCCCACGCCCTCTCCCTGCCGCTGTCATTGCAGAGTTTGATCGCCAGAAGAAGGATGCTGCCCAGTTCCGTCGGAAAAAGTCGGTGCTTCAACCCAAGGACAAGTTAAAGCACATCCAGCGGGCACATACGACTCTTGATCCGGTAAGGTCTTCGCATTTGTTTCTATTGCTGCCCCAATGCCACTAACGGGCCGCTTGTTGGAAAGGAAACACCTCCCTCGCCGGAAGTAGCCACGTTCACTGTGTTTTTCATGGCCTTCACAGCGATGGTGGGCAAGGAACTATTGGAACTGGACTACGCATCTAGTGAACCGGGGAGAATGATTCTATCAACCTATGTACCAACGAGCTGCGACGAAACAGCAAGCGAAACCGTTGGATCTGATAGCATGGCACCAGGTGATGACGACGATTCTTATAAGGATGTCATTTCAGAGGAAGAGAAAGAAGGAGTAGCAGAGATGAAAACGGTGAGACCCTCATTTGGGGCCATGCTCGATGACGATGTTGAGGCAGATTCACTTGTGCACAGACATGATGGTGGCCAGTCGCTTGCAGTTCATAAGGACAAAGACCTCCTAGAGTCGCATCCCACGATGTGTTCTGATAAAGTCGAGACAGGGAACCACACTCCAAAATATAATGCAGAGCCAAAAGAACCAAGACGTCGTTTCAGGGATTCCTTGTCTGCCCTCGAAGTAGAAGAAGCAAAAGCCACCGGAAGAGCACAGCTTGGACTAGCTTTTGAAATGCTCACCATGATGAAGAAACGAGCACTTAAAGCAGACCCGGAAGCTTACCAATGTCTAATTGATGCGTGTGGGCGGGTTGGGGATACAAATAGAGCCACCGATCTACTCGCAAAAATGCATGAGGATGGAATAGTAGCTGATGGAACTGTCTATGCATGTCTTGTTTCTGCTTTCTCTGCTGAGAGCGCGTGGAAGCGAGGAACGAAAGAAGAGGATTTACCTGGTATGTGTACGATGCTTGTTTTCATTTATCTTACGAAGTCACAGACTCTCTAATCTCTTGTCACTCCTGCTTCTAGAATGGGCCAACAGTACGGCAGTTGAAATGGACTGGAACAGACTACAAAAGAGGACATTCTTGGATCGCTTACGTGGGATAAATGATGGTGATCTAGAAGAAGAAATCAACGAACATGACACAGTCGGTACGTCGCTTCAGAAATTGAGAAACTTCATCTCCCGCAAGCAGGACAAGAAGCGCGGCACCCCAAGTGTTGAGGAAAGCCGGGTCGAATTTTATGTTACAGAGAGTGTTGAAAGACAAATCGAGCTCGGAGAGAACCTGTTGGAAATTGTTTTTCCTGATATTTCCGTTGACACGGACAACGAGACTTGCCCGCGGTGCAACTTCTTGTTGTCGGACGATGACGTCGTAGCTGGTTGGACTCCAGGTGACAGCAACGACTATACAACGTCGTGCTCCAATTGTACTCAACGATTTGTCCCGCACTTTTGTGTGCAGAGCTCATCTCCAAGCTTTGTTGGCTCTCGGGGGCCATCATCACCCCTCATGTGTGAGCGTTTGTCACCATGGGTGCTCCAGAAAGAGATTCGATCTGTTATGAGCGACCGCGAAGGAATTGAAAACCTATTGAGCCCTGCCTGGCGTGAACAGGAATACAAGAATGCCGTTCTATGGTGGAATTTAGTCCTCTCGTGCATGCGCTACAGGTTCCCGTTCTCCTTTCTTCTGCAAGGCAGTTTTGAACAGAATCTCATTACGCCAATGCCGGAGGATGACCACTAGAAAGAAAACTTTATTTCGCGATCGGTAGGAAGCTTTCCAACAACATAAGTACTTGTTGAGTTTATCTCCTTGGCTTGTGCCCACTAGAAATTAAAAATTCTTTCAAGCCAAATAGTCCAGGATTGGTACGACTGTCTAGCCAGTTAGGAACTCAATTTTATTTCCTCTCGGCAATTTTACTTGCAAATGGTTTGTATCTTCTGACAGTAAGATGAGCTACGGAAATCTTCTTCTCGCCCCATTCGTGTAATTGCAGATCCTGTGGTTATTGGTAACCTTTCTTCTGCTTCACATCTACTCCCAATCCCCGCCTCCTGGCACCACGTCGTTGAGTTGTAAGAAATATTGTTGACATAGCCTCGTCTATCGTATCTAAATCAAATTTCAATCTCTATTTCCAACGCTTGCCACCAGTAGCACCCCCTAAGTCTTCGTTTGCAAAGGAATGCAGGATCGATTTCACTACTATTTCCTGACGCTTCGAGTTTCGAGCACAGGTTGCAAAAGAATGCAGGATCCTGGCTCTTCAAGTTTCGAGTACAGGTAATAAGCAGTAATATTGTACTACATAAGAAATCATATTGAATTATCCTCATGTTTTGTTTCTATATCAGATTTCAATCTATTCTATTTTCAACGTAATCCAAGTAAAACAAGCTAGATAAAATGCATCTGCAAAGATTCATGGTATTCCATAAACTTTCTGCGGCATCGGCAGGAGATAGGTCTGTGCATGACTGCAACAGCTTGATAGATCATTCTCAATGATTTAGCCCACTAGGTTGGTGAATCAATGACATTTAACCAAGCCATCGCCATTCCATAGCGTTGATTGAAAGATAAATGCAGAAGCATCACGTTGGGTTCAACGAGAGTGGTACTAGCCATGCGCTCAACGCTTGTCGAGCGCTGTGGGCCGAAGACTTCGTTCACCTTAATCTTTGCCTATTAACGTAACCAGCAATGGAAACAATCCACTGAAATATGGCCTAGTCAAGAATCTCAGGGTGCATCAACGAAGTCCATTTCGGAGCAGCAACATTCTAAGGCGCCCAGCGTCGTGGCTATCGAATCGGACGTGACATCTCAATCTGCTTCTCCGGTAGGAAAGATGTTTTACCGGAATCTCAGGGTGCATCAACGAAGTCCATTTCCAAGCAGCAACAATCTAAGTCCCCCTGCGTCGTGGTTATCGGAACGGACGTGACATCTCAATCTGCTTCTCCGGTAGGAAAGACGTTTTACCGGGGGCGAATTTCATGATGGGAACAAAAAATGGCTGCTGTACACTGAAAAAGTAAGGCGCTCTGATTTAATTGTATGAACATTATCGTCCAATATATCCCGAATTGATGCTCTTAACCCAGAACTACGTTATAGGGTAGAGTGCTGCTCCTTTCTCACCTGCGTCTGTACGAAAATTGTACTTCATTCTCTCGGGAATGGATGCGTGCTACCCAAGATCTACGTTCTAGAGTAGAGACAAGAGAACGAGAAGGGAGGTAATGGAAGTATTTCTGCAGTCAAAGAGATTTTTCGCAGACAGCCAGCCTATGGCTTGATGAAATTAGTGCACAGCAAAGTTCAGTATGGCACAGCAAAGTTCATTATTTTAACAAATCAGGGGCCTGCGATTTTGCCGTACTAACGGCAAGGACAGCCAGCGTATTGGTTGATGAAATTAGTCCACAACAAAATTCAGTATCGTTCCTAATCAGGGGCCTTCGCTTTTACCTTACTAACTGCAAGGACAGCCAGCCTATTGCTTGATAAAATTAGTTCAGTATCGTTCCAAATCAGAGGCCTGCAGTCCTCAGGGACCGCCCTAGTGGCTGCTGTTTAAACAGAACCACAAATGATGAAAGAGTTCGGAGATATACAACACTAACAATAACCAAAGAACCTGAACTTGCGGCTCTCAAACTAGGGCGTCCCCGCAGATAACCATCTTCGTCTGCTTCCACAAATCGTGCTGCCCGCAGAGGTCGCCCAAATAGCAATCTTCGTCTGCTTCAACAAATCGTTTTGCCCGCAGAGGTCGCCCAAATAGCAATATTTTGGTTGCCAAGGTTCTCACTTGATTGGCCCTCGAACCCGCGAACTTCCATTATTCATTGAATTTTTGGATACTGCATTGACTGTATTCACTAATTGCATCGTCCTCGAACTGAGCGGAATTCCTTTATTCATCGAATAATTGAATGATTGATGAACTGTATATATATTGAGAACTATTTCATGGAACTGACCCAACCGGTTGCACGCACTAACCGTGCCGGCGGCATTTCAGCTCCGCGTCACCAAGAATTGAAGTTTAGTTTGAAGAACCGACAAGCAAGGCATTTCAAAAAGTCTGGCCACAAAGCTGACAGCAGGCCTAGTGTTGAACATCCATTTTTTCTTACAAACTTGCAAAATGTGTTTAGTTACGGTAGGACATTCTTCCAAACGCAAAACTAAGAGAAATTGAACAAAAAATGCAAATAAAAACGATTGTGGAGGCCGCCTCCATGGTAATCGAATAGGCAAACTTGTGTTCGTAATAATTCTGACGGTATTTGGCCACGGTGTCTCTGGCGAAGCAAGAGCAGCATCCAGGTTGTGCTTTCTCCTCACTAGTAAACAATTTGGAAACGACAGGGACAGTAACCAGATCGACGGGCTTATTGATGAAGAGAAGAAATCCTGGCATTATCGAGCAGCCCTCTCGTAGCAAAAAGAAAATGCCGTGTAGTCTCTCAACAGAATGGTTCGACGGAAGGAAAATTTCAAAGCACCTCGATGTGGGCCCGGGCAAGACATGTCCTGTCGAGCAACATGGGATCACGCTGATAACGGTGAAAAGTACAAGAACTTCTGGCCGTTCTTTGTGCGTCCCCACAAACAGACGTTGTAACTTGCAAGCCAGCTTGTTTTCCGCTGTATTCATTGTTAGCTGGATTATTGTTCGAAGGGTACGGAGGGTACGGACATCCATTTGTCGCGCCTTTGACAACAACTTTCTGCAGAAATAAGAAGGTTGGATTTACGGATATTTGCATAAGAAGGAGTAAAAGAGAAGTTCAGTCCTTCCATCCGGCATCCGAGCATGCTTTCAGCTTCCTAACGCGTACGGTAGCAATTGCTGGACTTCTGACCTTCCCAGAACTAGCAACGTGTCGAAGTGAAGGAACTCACAAGTGGTCATATAAAGAATAGAAGCTCTAACGTTATTGTTATCTCTTGAGAAAGTAGAGCCGTAGATGCTGATATTTCGGCTATAGCGGTGACAATGGTGTCCGATATCTGGTCTTCCTTGTGGACCGAAAACACTCCTAAATTGCAAGACATACCGATGAACGCAGAATAGCTAGCTCAAATTGAGATTCAACGCTTCGACGCCGCAACTAACGATACAACCTAACCAGCCCACCAACTGTTTTGCACTAGGTGGATCAACAACATCCTCCCTGTCAGGAACCGTCTCCCCAATGCTCACACCCAGACAGGGTCTTTGCTCTTACAGAACTCAGGAGAAAGAACACGGCGACATTCAACTACCACAACTCATATCTGCTCCATCTCCGAATCTTCGAACTTTGGGCCGTAGCGAGTCGGGGAAACGTCGGTTGATGGGACAAAAAAAAAAAAAAAGTACTAATATCATTTATATACCGTTGCCGCATTCTAGACCTTAGAAAAAGCCTAGAGTCGACCCACGGTCGCAGCTACTCGCCTTCACTGCAGAGAACTAGAAGTCAGTTATGAGGAATCAGCATGAGGAGGGGGAACTGTGAAGAAATTGCGAATGGAAGAGCCAGGATTCAAGAGCGGCCGCAACGGTTGAAGGGACAATGAGATGTGTCTCGATGCTTTTAAGAACTGCGAGAAACAAGAGAAAATTTCATACAGAAGCGCTGCTTACGAGATACATCGAGTAATCTTGCCTTAAAAGATATTAAAACTAAAAGATATTAAAACTTTTATGTCTTGGTTCCGATGGTGCAACAGGGTTGGAAGAACGTAGATGGGTCATCAGTCGCAGTCATCTCGGATTACGGTGCAACAAAGATGGTGGCAAAGGTTGTCCATCTTCTCGCTGAGCAGTTGTAGCGGATTGCTTAAGTGCTTTTCCTTTACATGGACTGCGGGTCCTTCAGTTTCCAGTCCAGCGAACCCACTCCCCCTAATGTAGTGTCCCTTCCGTTCAGTGGCTTTCTACGCATTCTCCATATGACTACGGAGGAGGTGTCGCTATTGTTTTTAGTGGCTTCTCTGACGTTGCCCGACTCATCCGACTTAAAAACAAGCTGCTGGAGTTTGACCTCCACAATGCACTGTACCTTGCCTGCGGAATACCAACCAGCGGTTTTACAAAGGAAAGAAAGTTCTACAAAGCCTACTCTTATCTATGTCTTCTTTGAAATTGTGGTTGATCTCGGAGGATTGGATAGGATCAACAGGGCGAAATATGGAGATTGTCGTAGCTATGTCGTAGTGTCGCTACGACACGTGCGGGACATCTGGGAATCTCTTGACTGAAGTCCTGTGTGTATGCCAAACATCTCCTATTGCTGATTTGCAGGTCAAATTCACCTAAACCCCAATACGCATCCATTGGCTGACACAATGCCGAGGGCAACAACTCAACGATCCACAAGCCTCCTTTTGGTCTTATCATTGCTGATTTTTATTGTGACGATGCTACAACTCTCAATCACCGTCGAAGCGCCTCAAATGAATTTAAGCTTTGCAGGAGTCACAAAGAGAGAAGACACGATGTCGTCAGTGGTACCTCTTCGAACGGATACCAATCCAACATTTTCGGCTTGCTTGCTTGTGATGGATGACAACCATTACCTCATCGAATGTGAGTTGCACCTGTACTGCAATAGATATCGCACACAATCCCGAGCAGCCGCAATAGTCATCGAACACAAAGCTGACCGGCCACTCCTCTGTCTTCCTGTGAAGGGCTCGCGTTCCACTACCATTGCCTACCTCTTCGGTACTTGATAGTTGCTGTAGATCCTAGATCTCAAACCTCACCTCATCCGTAAGTGCCAACTGGGATTGTATCGCATTAAAAGGAAACATTCTTCGTTACCAAGTACGCCTCGTCTCTTCTCAGAATACTAGACCGCTGGGAGCGACAGATGACAATCATCAGATGGAACGACGCCGATTTCCTCCCACAAGGTTCGTTTTTGTATGAGCATTTGACGAAGCTGATGTCGTCGCGATCGAGTACTAACGACTTCATCAAAAGAATGGCAAGAAAGAAGTCTATCGGAGAAGGATTCAAAAGCAAAGTTTATCCTGCACCGAGAAAGGCAGCGACATTTTTACCCCGCCTGCTTCCGAAAACTACAGGAAGCTGGAAGGACTTGGACAACGGTTATAGACGTTGACGAATTTGCGATCCAAAACAGTCATTTTATCAACGCCACAACAGATATGTTTCAGACATCCTTGATGCATGTGGTCCAACAAAGCCCGCAGCACAGCAGGGCGGCTTGCATAGCCATGCCCCGGGTCAGATTTGGTAACTTTGAAGACATCAACACAACAGAGAACAATGTTTGCTCTCCTGCCGGGTTCGAAGACAAGGACTTTTTGACCCTGCGATGGCGGTGGAGAGCTGCACTGCACTCCCGGAAGGTAGATACAGGAACTCTTGTTTTGTTCGAGTAAACTTTACTGACCTCGGACTAAGCGATCTTCTATTTATGTTGGGAACAGGACAATCGAAACCCGAAAAGCATGATTGACGTTTCTAAAATTGAGAGAGCCAACTTTTCCAGGGAGAATACAGATGCTCATCGCCCTGTTCGAAGTCATTGTCCTCGGCAAGATTTGTACGTTCTCAACAGACTGTCAAAATTCAGTGTACATCACTATGTTGGCACTCGAGAGCAGTGGAGCTTTCGCAGAGATGCTAGAGAAGGGATGAAGCAGAGAACACCTTCCCGATTTGAAGAATATAATCAAGTTCGTCATGGGTTAGACGACAGCGTCTGCGGTTGGTTGAAGGACTTTTGTCACACTCATGGGTATGAACAAGCTAGGCGATGGCTTGAAGGAGTAGGAAATGTTTCATTCTCTCAATAGTGATCTCTGACTTTTGTTGAAATTCTTATTTTCACCTTCCTGATCCCTAGATTCTACCGTTTCCAGTTGCCCCTGAAAGACATGTTCGTTTGTAGGAAGACAGAAACTGCACTTTGACAGATACGTGCTTCGGTCTTTCTCTTCACCATGAAATGGATTTTGAATGCTCTAGTCTGAAGACAAGGACATAGTAAGCATCGACGCTCAAACAAATCTTCGCATTCCATATTCTTAAGCAAGACTAGTTATGTTCCGTGGCTGGTCTGAAACTACAACTTCGAGGAAAACGACCGGCAAACTGAAAGACGGATGGAATGTCACGCCTACTATCAATATGCCTGTGGCTTTGCGCCAATTTTGACTGCGTTGGGGGGTCTTTTTGGGACCTTGTAGGCTGCTTTGGTAGCAACTTCTCTTCTGCTAGACTCCATCTAAAAACACCTGTTTGTGTCCACTAGCTTGATATCCTATCATCAGCATACGTACGTGTATTGTGTACTACAGTAGTCGGTCTGGTGTGTTCCCGCCTGTCCGTCTCCCAAGCAGACTTGCCTTCAAATCTTCCGCAGACAGGAAGCTGCCGCAAGTAGCATCTTGAAATCATATTATTGAAGCACAGGGGCAAAGGTGAGTTGATCGGATTAGCGCAGCAAATGGCAATGTCGTCTCTTTTCTTCTGCGAGACCCTGGAATAAAGATAGTTCCACGATGCTTTGACGATCAGCATCTCTTTCGAATGTTGCTGCGATACTTGTTGTGTTGGGTTTGATGTCCAACATCCTAGCGCGATCTGCGCGATCTTTTCCCTGTGATTCCGTTTGTCTCCTTGTTCGTCGTGTTTTGGAGGAATCTCATAGTTGGGAATCCTGGAGAGATTCCCTTGTCTTTCTATAGCTCGATCAACTGTTGTCGTCAGAAACCACAGCAACTTCTCACAATCTCTTGCTACTCAGAGAGAAACAAAAGCCGTCACAAGTGGATACATCAATGAGTTCATCTGGGAGCTCTTCTCTGCGCCCAGCTTGGCACAAAGGGGCAAGTGGTGGTGGCCGAGGGTTTCAACCTCCGCCAACCGTTTCTTCTGATCGCGGCGACAAAGCTCGGTCATCATCTTGGGGTAGTCAGGAACGGCGAGACGCAAACAAATTTTCGGCCTCGAAGGACGAGGATTCTTTCAGCGCAAAATCCGATGAAAGAAACGCTTTGAATGCGAGGAGTGAAGCGTTCCGAACAAGCTTTGGTCGAAGTACCTCCACGGGCTCCAAAGCTTCAGGGAGGTCCTTGGCTGATTTGGCTGCCCGTGTTCCTGATGGTGCACCAGCGGCACGTAGACAAAGTTCCAACTATGATTCCCGAGGAAACAGCAGCACGGGGCGCTTTGGCGGTATGCGAGCAGGTGATCAAGGAGGTCCAGGGCTTAGTGGCTCTCTCGATGCATACAAGCCCGACCCAAACATTGTTAGGTACACAAGAGAAAAACTTCTCTCCATGCGACCACCTTCACACTTGGGAGACAAAGGATTGCCTTCAAGTCTAAGCCACTTGGACGGCTCAAGCATTGTTTCGAAAACGGCGCAAGACCCAGGTGAGGCAAACCGGAGGTATTACATTTATTTTTCACAGGTTTTTTGTTCATCTTTCTTTCTCTTCCCTCAGTATGTTGGGATACCTTAGATGCAGAAGAAATATGGGAACCCGTGCGCGAACGGCGGCTGGCTGCTGGACTCAAAGTTGCTGGCGGATCTACTCGGAGTTTGACTGAAAGTGTTCCTGAAGATCCTCGGAGGAGGAACGCGCCCAGCAGTGGTCGGTGGCAGCGAGGCGTTGCCCTTCCACCACCCGAGGAGGCTGGACGACGTAAGGAGAGAGATGAAGACAACCCAGATGAGCTATGGGATGATCCTATCGGAGGCGCAACTGGTGCTGCGGCCGATTTTAGTGCTTTCGGAGCCATGCCAGATGACACAAGTCCGGAACCTTTTGATTTCGACAGGATGGCTGAGGCATCAAAGCAACTAGAAGAGGAATTACATGGGTCATTGCAGGGGTCAAAAGAAGGCGATATGAATGACGATGACGTTGATGAAAACCACCAAGCTATCAAAGTGGACCCTAGTCGTCCGCTGGCGAGTGCGGGGATGACTCTAGCTTCTGGTTCTGGTGATGGCGTGAACGTGTTCGAAGACTTTGACTCGCCAGTTGAAGGCGAAGCTGTGTCAGCGATTCGAGGCGGTGGCGAAGACCCTAGCGCGAGTTCTCGTCTCATGCAGATGATTGGCGTGACGAAGGATGTCCAGAAGAATGAAATTGGGCCCGATCAAGAGGCTTCCAACCCCTGGGGCGCACAAGGAAACGAAGTTTCTAATCAGCCAGGCCTGGAGTCGTTGATATCTCTTGGTGGGGCGACTTCAATCCCTCTCAATCCGTGGGGTAATCCAATTTCCCTTCAGCAAGTGGGAAACGCCGAGCCATCTAGCCTTGGATCCTTTGCTGCCAACCACCAGAAGGGAAGGGATGGCAACGGAAGCGATGATGCCCAGCAGCGTGCCCAAGAGGCCGAGATCTTACGTCGGCGGCAAGAAGAGGAAGCTCAACGGCGTTTGCTTGCCCAACGGCAAGCAGAAGAACAGGCTCGCCAGCATGCTCAAGTCGCAGCTTTGCAACAGCAACAAGCTGCATCGCAGCACTCGCAGGTTGAGCTTGTATTGATGGAACGTATATGTGCAATCCTCGAGAACTCCTGGGGACGCTCTGATCTTGTCTCTATATTAACGACATTGCACTCTGAAGATTCCAGAGTGATTCCGCTGGTGAACAGTGTCGATGCCCTCCGCGCGTTGATAGCTCGAAGTCCACAGAGAATTGCGTTACGACGAGACCCAAACTTTTCCGCCGATATGGCAGTTTTATCGATGACCAATGCTCAGTGGCAGCAACAGCAAGTGCAAGCTAGGTTGCAGCAGGAAGAAGCGCAGCGACGATCGGAAGAAGCCATCGCCAGGGAGAAGGCCAATAGGGGTGTCGCTTCAGCTACAGTCAATCCTGATGCGCCGTGGTTTTATTCCGATCCACAGAACAACATTCAGGTGAGTACGAGCCTCCGCACATCGATTCCATGGAACAGGTTTCTCATATTCTTTCGTTAACTAGGGTCCCTTCCGTGGCGAAGAGATGCGACAGTGGCTCGAGGCCGGATATTTCAAGGGAGATTTACCGATCAGCCAGCAGCCTGGTGGTCCTTTTCTTCCTCTATCAGCGTTGTTCACGGATCTAGCGGTTGCCTTCAGAGTAGTGTCGCAGGGTACTACACGAGAAGAAGCACCGAAAAGAAATTCAGCGGATGAGGCGAGTAGGCAGAAACGTGCTGACGAGGAAGAAAAGAAAGCAATAAGAGCAGCGCAGGCTAAGCAAGCGGAAGCAGCTGAGCGTGAGATGATTGGAAGAGAGCGGCAGCAAAGTGCCCAGATCACAACAGCCGAGAATCAAAATGCTGCAAGTAGTGGTGGTATCGAGTCGTCATCGGCGCAGCTGAAAATGATGCTGGGTCTGGCGCCGGAATTGTCCCCAGGCGAGGAGACGAAACAAACCAAGGCGCCTGTGTCAGGAAAAGTAAAATCGCAGAAGGCAGTCAAAGAATCGTCGAAGGGGGGCAAGAGGGGTGGAGCAATGCCTGCAGAAGGATCATCTGATCCCGTTTTAGTCGACAAGACTTCCAACCCTTCTCCGGCATGGGGAGGAGCTGCAAACACAAAATCTACCAAAAGCATGTCAGAGATCCAGCAAGAAGAAGCTCGTGCTGCCGCGCTGATGGCAATTCAGAGAGATGGCATGCCTCGCCAAGCCAGCAGTGGCTGGGCAAATGTAGCTGCATCAGGTAAAGCGGGCTGGTCCAGTGGTACTCTAAAGCCTGCGGCACCGGCATCAGTCTCGAATTTCAGTGGCATAAACACCACACGTATTCAACAAAATCACGGCAAAGCTCAACAAAACAGTGCCAGGAATGCCTCTCCAATATCCCGTCAACAAAGATCAAGCTCGATCGTGTCGTCAACTCCTGCAGAAGAGTTTGGGACGACTATGTCTTCTGCTCTGGAACACTGGTGCAAAGATCAGATGCAGCAAATCAACGGCAGCGATGATTTAACATTAGTCGCATTCTGCATGACGCTGGATGATGCCAATGAGATCCGGCAGTATTTGACCACCTACCTAGGCTCGACATCTCAGGTCAACAATTTTGCTTCGGAGTTCATTAGTAAGAGAGGGCTAGGCAGCAAGCAAGAAGAATGGGAAACTCCAGGCAGTGCCAAGAAGGGACGCAAGAAAAAGAATAGTGGACGCTAAGGTTTGTTCAGCCTTCGTGTATTCATCTACACCACCTGGGATTGTAGTTACTGTAACAGATGCTAGATCAGGTGGAATTATCACCATGAAATATTGTATCAGTATCTTGGAGGTGGACCTTTTGTTGTCATTTCTGTGACATCGGGAAAAAACCCTAACCCTTTCACAACCACAGTGAACGAAATGTTGAAATTGAATGAACGCCATATTAACGCTTCATGCTCCTTGCGCGTTTATTTACAGATATGACCGTCCGGTCATTGTAGGTTCACCGTTGCAGTACAGTATGTAGATCTCAGAAATTTGGGTACAAAAAGTACATTTTTAACATCTCTGGGGGTACTTCGGGTTCTACAAATTTCCTGATCAAAGGATCATCTTTCGTCTCGAGTGCGTAGCCACCACCAATTCTTTTAGAAATGAGAATTATGATGATTGATCACCAAAAATGTAGAATTCCATGTACCCAAAGTGCTCCCAGTGGACCTGTACACAAATCGATGTCATTTGTTCATCAACAAGAAGCATCATGCCGTGAGGAATGAGACAGCTCTTGTGCCTTATGATGTTACTGCAAGCAAATAAAGGTGGTACTATCGTGCCATATGCACAATGATGCTGATGGAGTTTGAGAACATGAAGAACCTTTGGTTCCAATTGGTGCCGGAAACCTTCACATTTCCGGAGTTGACATTAGGCAGTTTCATCCAGCAATTCACCGTACAAGGCGCTGAAACGTACTGACGTGATGGGAATAAGAAATGGGCCTGTCAAACTATCAATGATGAAAAAACTGATGTTTCATGTTTTGAGCAGCGAAAATTGTCAATTGAGTGGATTTGATGGCAAAAATTCTTGGAGAGGGATGCGGTGGAACTGCACCATGCAGTGAAGCATATGTTCGAGTTTGCACCGAACAATGGCAAGAACAAGCAAGGGTACGAAACATGTCATGGAAAACATATTTTAATCAGCTGTGCAAACGTAATTGGATCTTAATGGGAGAACAAGTTACATCCAAGAGGAAAAGAGAAATATACGAGGAGGAGCATCAACCCAACGATCGTCCCGCCTCTTCGCGACCTTGCTGCTTCTCGACATCATTGATCAGGTGGTTGTCCTGTTCTTCATCAAGGACCAACTCAACAATGGCTAGCATAAACGATTGGCAACGAGCATTGGAAAGCTCAACAAGATTGCCCATAGTTGCTACAAGAATTGTGCTACGGTAGGAAGTGGACGATGACAAACTCGCGAAGAATTTGAAAATCTGACATTTCGTTTACTGTGTTCGGGTACGATAGGAACCCGGAGCGTTAATTAAAATACGGCGTTGATTGAACCAACTCCCCTCCATAGCAGCCAACCATCGACTGATTCGACTTCTTAACCACCACTTACGCGCGTGTCGCACAAAGAATCTTACCACTTACTTACTCAAAAGCTCAAACATTTTCAAGGAGCTTACAAGCTACAGCTTCCCTAGGCGTCACTCTATAAACAGCATTGACATCAACTGGAATTGGTAACAGAAATAAGCAAAATGGTTTCCAAGAAAGCGGTACGTCGATGACACCGGAGGGGGCAACATTGTACTGTCCGCCCGAGATGGTTGTCATCCGGGAACGATCCGCAGCAAATGGCTGTGTGTTTTATGCTACTACATGCTTCATAGTTCACCGTTCTCACTAATTACTGTCCATTGGAGCGTAGAAAAAGCAACAGGACTCGATGAATAGTCGTTTGAAACTGGTCATGAAGTCTGGAAAGGCCATTTTGGGTTACAAGCACTCATTGAAATCTCTTCGAAAAGGAAAGTCCAAGATGATTCTGATTGCATCAAACTGCCCTCACTTGAGAAAGTCAGAAGTTGAATACATGGCTATGCTTGCAAAGACACAGGTTCATCACTATGCCGGAGACAACACGTCACTTGGAACTGCGTGTGGAAAGTTTTTCAACTGCTCTGTTCTCTCAATTATTGATGGTGGGGATTCCGATATTCTTTCCAGTTCGACAAAGGAGTAGAACACTCAGAACAAATGATAATCACTCTCACGATAAACTTCTTCATATAATATTTTGCGAATAAAGCGTTTTGCACACGGAGGGATGGTATCTGTGCTTCCCCATCCTGTTGGCGCCATTAGTTTTGTTATTAGTTGCGTTCGGACAATCGGTCACAAATGCCAACATTGACATGTATCGGAAGCTGTGGGGTGATGATGCCGAGATTGAATTTGAGGTTCGAATCCATGGTTTGGAGTTGACAACCTGATTCCATGTGTTGAAGATGAAAGCTTGGGGTTTGTATTCATAGAGGGGGGATAGTAATTGACGACCCGCCATAGAGGGCAAATTAAACTATAGACTAGGTAACTGGGCACTTTATCCGCTTCCGTCCAATCCTCAAAGCGCTTCACAAACGAAAAACGGTAGGAATCCGAATGTAACAATCTCATACGCCCAATAGAGACTTTGCGACCGCACAACTGCTGCTGATACCAGTCATTCTTCTTTTTAATGATTTTACCCAGCATGTACCGATGTGTATCTACCAAAGCAAAGATACACCCAGTCCATGCAGAACAAATGCAGTGTTTGAAAGAAAAACCAAAAAATCTCTT
The DNA here is from genome assembly GCA_019693525.1 of Cylindrotheca fusiformis. Lineage (NCBI taxonomy): Eukaryota > Bacillariophyta > Bacillariophyceae > Bacillariales > Bacillariaceae > Cylindrotheca > Cylindrotheca fusiformis. The sequence goes on along the minus strand of JAAMXS010003942.1, from coordinate 27,308 downwards.
GAGTATTAATGACATGGAAAATTATCGTAGTTTGTCAATCCCCATAGACAGGATAAGAAATTATTTTACAAACGTCGCTCAAAGTTTATTGTCCTCCATTCATATTTCCAAAATATCACCAGAAGCTGCTCAACAATTGCTTTCACTACAATTGCTTTCTCTTCAAAACCCAAGGATGTAGACAACTAAGAGTCGTAGTCATATGGACTTGTATAGCCCCACACTGAAGCCTGTAGTTCTCCAATGCCTGATTGTTTCAATAAGGCGAGGGCTCTAACTCTCTTCCAGAAGGCTCATATTATGGGAATTGCAAATATTGTAGTACTTGAATTGTGAATGAGAGCTCTCTCTGTTGTGGAGTGAACTCTTCTGCTGTCACTACATAAAGTTGAATTATATCATAGTAATGCGAAGCTGATAGAATGAAAACCTCATCTTGAATGTTCCGATCTCTAATTTCTAATACTACCGACAATCACATTATTCTCAGAGAGTTGACCCAGGCAGGTGTAGCACTCTCATTGGTACTTTTGAGCTACAGAGAGTATCATAGAAGCAGGGACAAGGCGTGGCATGAACCCTCACGCGCATCGATCGCGCGTTGTATCAGCGCGCAAAAACTCTTGGCAACGCAACAACGCAAGTCACTGCGAAGCAATTGGCATTGTTTCGATGATATTGCTGATTTTGTCCCGTAGCGTTTCTGTTTTGGTGCCAGCTTTCAGAATAGCCATCCTTTCCTTACACTACCGGAACGTTGAAAAATGAGCTTAGAACAAGCAACAGATAGGTCGTCGGGAGCTACTGTTTCCGTAGAACCGGCAATCGGGGGGCTCGATCAAATCGATGAAAATGGCAGAGATGTCTCTGATGATGGTGATGTTGCCGATGACCAAAATTCTGTCGGTGCCGAGGAAGAAGAAGCTCTTTTTGAAGCCATGGAGAAGAAGGTCGAAAAGGAAGAGTCGGAACATCCACTTGATCAACCGATTGATGTGAAATTAGCCCCAAAGCTGCTCCAATCAGCACTAGAGCAAGGACAAGTCAAGCAAGATGATTCCGAAGGCGACGACGAAAAGAAAGCCGCAGAAAAGCCATCCGGCGACATCCACCATCCTCATGTGCGGGTAAGATCTCACTGACTTCTTTCTGCGCAGCAAAGCGCTCTCACACGTTTTGTTCGCTCATTTTTCTTGAATGGTGAAGGCAAACCAACTTGATTTTCTTTTGAACAAGGCATCTCAATATTCCGACTTTATAACAAAGGATTTGGAAGATTTACAAGCTGCCATGACAGAGAGTGCAAGGCGGAAGCTCGAAAAAGCTGAGAAAAGGTCAAGGAAGAGGAAGGCATTCGACGGAAGAGAAACCTCGAAAAAGAAGGCTAAGAAAACCAGTAGCGATGCACTGAAATCGGCTTTGACCAAGGACGCTCAAGGTCGTACTGAAGCCAAGCCCATTTTTGTGCAGCCACCCAACCTGGCTGACGATTGCTTCTTGAAGGACTATCAGCTGGAAGGGGTCCGTTGGTTAGCAAGTCTCTTTGAAAACGGTGTTTCTGGAATCTTGGCTGATGAGGTGAGTTCACGTTGAAACGCGGCATGGTACTGTACCTCAGAGTTCTAGGTTTTTTTAAATGTGTTGCTATTGTCAGATGGGACTAGGAAAAACAATCCAAGTTATTGCCTTGATGGGCCATTTGCTGACCCAAGGTGTTTATGGTCCTTTTCTTGTTGTTGCTCCACTTGCAACTTTACCCAACTGGGTTCGTGAATTCCAGAAATGGCTTCCGACGCAACCTGTAGTAAGGTATCACGGAACCGCTCCTGAGCGGGACGCCATGATGAAAGGTCCTTTGAACCCGAAGGAACGAAGAAGCAAGAGCTTCCCATTCATTGTCACTTCATTTGAAACTGCCATTCGTGACCAGAAGCAGCTGTCGAAGCTTTGTCCTTTCTCCTATGTTATTGTGGACGAAGGCCACCGGCTCAAGAATCATCGGTGCATGCTAATTCGGTCTCTGAAGCAACTCAACGCGAAGAACAGACTCTTGCTGACAGGTACACCGATTCAAAGTGAGTCACTGGCTTGTCTGTAGCACTTCGCGATTGATATATCTAACCCGGTGCAGATACGCTGGATGAACTCTGGAGTCTCCTCAACTTTGTCAACCCACAGATCTTCGATGAATTGTCAGTATTTCAGTCTTGGTTTGGATTCAAGGACATTGGCCAAAGCAACCGCGGCGCTACTGATGAAGAGGCTATTATGCGAGAGCAGAAGAAAAACAAAACCGTCACAAAGTTGCATGATATTCTGCGTCCCTTCCTGTTGCGCCGTGTCAAGAAGGATGTTTTGTCGGAAATGCCACCGAAGAAAGAAATTGTCGTTTACTCTGGAATGTCCAAGCTGCAGCTGGGATATGCAGACTTGATCGAAAAAGGTGTGCTACGGGACGAGCTTTTAAGGCAAGGCATAGAGGGTGGTAAGAATCTGAGTCAAACAAACAAAATGATGAATCAACGGAAAAATGTGAATCATCCTTTTATGTTTGGCGAACCAATCGATCCTGTTGCTGGAGTTCACATCGGCACATCCCATCCTCAGCTTCTTGTCCGCGCTAGCGGTAAATTCGCTTTAATGGACCGTATGCTGCAACGGCTGCACAAGGATGGCCACCAGGTGCTTATTTTTAGTCAGATGACAAAGGTACTGAACATCATCGAGGATTATTTGGCATTTCGGAGTTGGAATTACTGCCGGATCGACGGGTCCACCAACATTGATGAGCGGCAGCGAGCAATGGACGAGTTCAATGCTGAAAGTACATCTGGAGAAAATGGTACCAGGAACACTCGCGATGATCGATGTTTTGTTTTCATGCTCAGCACTAGAGCAGGGGGCTTGGGTATCAATCTGGTACGTTTGGATGGAACAATCTCATTCTAAAGAGTCTTTCGTTCTCACTTATCGTTTCTCAGACGAGTGCTGATACATGCATCATATTCGATAGTGACTGGAACCCACACGCTGATAGTCAGGCCATGGATCGTTGTCACCGGTTGGGGCAGACCCGTCCGGTGGCTGTTTATCGACTACTGACGTGTAATTCTGTGGACATGGAAATGATGGAGAAACAAATATCAAAAAAGAAACTAGAGCGAATGACCATTGCTGGTGGCGACTTTCGAAAGGCCGGGCGACGGGCGACAGGTGGCATGAGTTTTGAGAAATTGCAATCCTTGCTTGCAAGCGATATTCAAGATCTACAGGCAAAGGGTGCAGATGTAGAAGACATCAAAATCAGCGATGAAGAATTCGACATGATCATGGATCGCAGCCGTCTTTTTGAAGAAGGTGAGAAGGCCATACCATCGGAGGGTAAAATGTATGACATTCTTGATGTGGCTGGTGGCGATGTATTGGGTTCAATGATGTCGTGAATAACAGGGGGTCACATGAATATGTTATTGATGAGCTTCCTTCTCCTACTGGATCTTTCTCAAGCTTAACTAGTAAGCGCGCATATATCTCAAAGCATCTGAAACGAACATGTAAAGAGACTCTTCGCCTTCCACCACACATATTATCGTTTTGTCTACAACTCATCGCGAGGGGTGCGATCAGACGGGTTGGCCATCAAAACGTCGTCATATGACCCTCGTGATGTGTCCCCTGATTCTACCACTGTTATATGAGCTGGATCCTGGCCAGCTAGAAAGCGGTCCCACGCCATCAGCAAACCTTCCTGAAGACCTTTCGTGTACCTTGGTGCATCCCAGTACGGATGCATGGGATTCCGTTGCAGTGCTGTATCGATCAACTTACGCCGAATTTCCTCATATTTCGTTCGGTTGTTGCCTAGCAGAATAGCAATATCTTCATAGTGTGCTTGCCCACCCGATGCGTTCAATTCTTCCAGGCCTAAGACGACATTGGCTGATGTTGTCACTCGAGAACTCATATCATCCCCGTCACTTCTTGTCACAATTGGTACTCCACCATACAAAGCATCCTGGGCAACAGTGTGCCCATTGTATGGGTGAGAATCAAGCATGACGTTGCAAAAGTCCTGGTTTCGACTTTGATGGTCGAACGGGTTCCGTTCCCATTTCAAAAAGTGAATCCTTTCGTTCAATTCATCGCCGTCCATGGGTTTGAAAGTGGGGACTTCTTCTCCAGTCGACGGATCAACGAAGGTGGTCGGTTCACCAGATGCTTCATGGACAAAGCGTCTCAAATAGTTTACACCAGTTTCGGGATTTTCCAAAAGACAAAGACTTGAATCCGGAACCTCGCGCAAAATCCTAATCCAGCTTCTGACCGTTTCGGGATTACTCTTCAAAAACTTGTTAAAATTGCAGTAGACAAATGTCGGTTTGTCAATGCCTTTCGCCATGCACCGGTTCTCTTCAGGGGTACCAGTTCCAATTTTGTAGGGGTATTCAGCTGGCAGATAGTCGTAGGTTGGAAGTTTTACTTCATTCTGTACCGCGTGTCCTTTTGAAAAGAAGTGATTGGGCAAGTAGATGAATTTTTCCGTGTACAAGTGAGACAAATGCTCAGGTGAAGCAATCTTATCAGTAAAAATGTAGTCAACGTATGTAGCTCCTGAAGTTCCAATAAACTCCTGGTGCAAAATCTGCAAAGGAGCTGGTCGCAGTGCCAATAGCCCTTGCGCTCGTTCTCCTTGACGGGCGTAGCCATCCCATTCAATCAGGATGTGAATTCCATGCTTTTCGATATAGCGTGCCAGTGCAATGTGGTCCATTCTAATTTCTTCCACATCATGAAAATGATCCACGTGTGATTTCACTCGCTCGCGCCAATCCACTCCTCTCATTCCGATCTGCGAAGAAAACGTCAATTCAGCTTCCGCGAGAGGAAGAAACTGGACACAAGTATATTAGGCACTTTACCTTAATGAAATGTTCGCTATCAGCAGACCCGACAGAAAATATGTGCATTTCAATCAGAGAACGATCATAGAAGCGAAAGATATCTTGAGACAAGTACAAGACCGCTTTTGAGTTGAAACCACTGCCAACAAAGCCAACTTTCAGCTTAAACCCTGGTTCGCTGGCTTCCTCAATATACCTTGTTCTATCTGTGATATGATCAAACGGCATATCACTGGGTAAGGGTTTTATAGATCCATCACTAGATACCCGTGCCATCGTTTCATCCATGTAGGCAACAGACTCGGAAGCATAACGTTTTAAAATAGGAGGAAGAGGGTAACCCAACATCATGTGAGGGTGAACTGAGGTAGCCCGTTGCCACGAGAACTTGTCCAAATCACCTTGTCGATAATTGTCAGTCTCAAGTCTAGTAAGTTGTTCTAAGAGTCGCATATCGTCGTCGAATCCAGTGCCATTGAAACCCCAATCCATTATCATGTGCCGGCAGTAGATTCCATTGGAGCACGATGGACCAAGTTGGTAATTGGATCGTCTACAGCTCAGCTCAAAGACATCAGCACAATGCTCATAATTTCGCCTGCTGAACAGAGTGGCTCCATATTCGTACAGATCTTCTGGGCTTTTGCCATCCAGCGGTCGGTCTGCTTCGGCAGTTCCATAATTTGGCTGAAACTTGTTTTCACGCTTCTTGGTCTTCCCCCTACTCTTTCTATCCTTCGCACCACCGGACAACTTATGCTGTAGCTCTAATGCATCCTCGTTATTTGGATCAATAGCAAGTGCCTGCTGCAGGTATGTCTGGGCCATTTCCTTCTGGTTTCGCTGCATTGATTCCTTCGCAATGTAGACAAAGCCATCGGCAGCCCTTCCTTGAACAGAATAGGATTGGAGAAAGCCACTAAATGCATCTTCCACCGAATACACATCGGCATTTTGTTCTTGTAGCAACACAGCTCTCCAAAAGTAGATTGCGGCCTTATCATACTTGCCCTCGGCAAAGAGTTTCTTTCCTTCTTCCAAGGAGGTGGGGCCATCTTGTGTGATTGTGTATGGCGTTTCGAGTTCGTACGCTGATGCGGACGATAGGAACACCATGTAAATAGCCAGCCAATAAGCCAGCCCTAGCGTGAGAAGAGTTTTCATCGGGAGTAAAGAAGCTGATTGAATGCAGGTGATTGTCTGCTTCAAGAGTAACTTCAAAACGACACTAATGGCATTGGGGTGGATTTCCCATCGGCCTGGCGGCAGCAGAATGTGGACAGTGGAGAGTATTCAGTGAGAGAAAAGGGGGAAGAAACGGATTTCCCCGAGTTCAAAATCATCCGTAGCTTTCTAGGTTTTCGAAAAAGCTGATCTGCAAGTTTGGTACCGAAATGGAATTCAGCACATATGACTGAGGCAAGACAAAACTTCTAAACTACTGTTGTTCCTAGATGAAAAGTGGATCAAAGCTTGGAAAAAGCACGAGCAAGTGATGAATTGTGCTTCAGCTTTTGGAAGCAGACAGCTCAATGATATGCAGTCTATATACCTTCGCAATCATCGTTTTTTCTTTCTTTTGCTTCTTTCCTACATTTTTGCATCAGTTGCTGTTTGAGAGAAGGAGACTTGTACTGAAGGACACCGCAACAAATGGCAAAGCCTGTGTTGGTCATTTATCAGAGACTTCGGGGGTTGAATTAGTCGAACATTGAATCGCACTATTCAAAGCCCAGTACATAACGTGTAACATTCGCGTGACGTTCGCGCTGCTGTACCTTTTCTTGGCCAGCAGATGGGAGCAAAATGGATGTTGGCTGTTGGCAGTGGATGAACATGGGAGTGATGTTTCGAATTCTGCATTCAGAGTGAGTTACACCGCGCAGCAAGGAAGCAACAACCCTGGAATACCAGAATCAGAACATAACCGCGGGCGACTTTCCCGCGATTCATATTGGTCGGACTCCATAATCCAGTCTCTCGTTTCCCCAGAATGCAACACCCAGCCATCCACTTGCTACTGCTAGCTTTTACTGCAGTTCGATTGGATAGCTTGATCATTCCTAGGCCAATTTCAACCAGAATTCGCTTTTCGAACAAGCATCCTGTTCGCTCTGTCGAAGTTAATCCAATCGAAAAAAGATCGCGACCTACGCTGTTTTCGACACCAGATGATGGATTGTCGCCGCGAAATTTTGCAAAGAAGCTCTTGCAAATCTGCAGAAAAACAATAGTTCGAATGATCTCCTTGCCTTTAGAAGCATCCAAGAGGTTTTCAAAGCTCTCGCGAAAGGCAAAGTCAATTGTGGCAATGCAAGGTTTAGTTTTTGCATTGGTTTTTGGAGTTCTGGGTAGGAGGGTTTATGTAAATCAGATTCAGTATGGTTCTCGATCGGCTGGGCCAGCTGTTGAGGTTCCATATAGTAACTTTTTGAATCTTGTGGAAGAATCTGGGAGTAAGGGATCCAATACAATGGAGGTAGATAACGTTCGAATCGGTGGAGACAGAATAATGTATCAGCTTACGAAAGTAGCCAGAGAAGGAGAGGAAGGAGAACAGAGAATAACAGCTTATACAAGGAAAGTGCCGGCTTCCTCTGAGCTGATTACACAGCTGCGAACCAATAAAATCGCCTTCACCGCTGCGACTCAGCCACGTACAACAAGTTCAATTGCCATAGTGGCAAGAACTGCAATCCTTGGATTTTACATGCTGATTCTCTGGAGGATGTATAAAACCTTTAGTAGCAACAGTGGGTCCGGTGATGTTCCTGGAAAGCTGGCCTCAACATCTAGTTCTCTCCCTCTTGCATCTTTCAACGACATACAAGGGATCGATGAGGCAAAAGCTGAGGTGGTGGAGCTAGTTGATGCTCTAATGTTTCCGGAAAAGTATGCAATGCTTGGTGCCCGAGCGCCCAAAGGTCTACTGCTAGAGGGACCACCCGGAACTGGCAAGACTCTTTTGGCACGAGCAACAGCAGCTACAGCAGGGGTGCCCTTGTTGTACTGCAGTGGAAGTGATTTTGTTGAGATGTTCGTTGGAAGGGGGGCAGCACGAGTCAGGAAGCTTTTTGAACGAGCCTCTCGCTTGGCCCCCTGCATTATCTTTGTTGATGAATTAGATGCTCTTGGGAAAACGCGTGATATGGGTGGAGCCTTTTCCGGTGGTCGAGGCAACGACGAAGCGGAGCAAACCCTCAACCAGTTGCTGTCATGCATGGACGGCTTGGATTCCACACGGCGAATTTGCGTCCTTGCTGCTACGAACCGAAAAGATATTCTTGACAATGCATTAATACGGCCGGGCCGATTCGACCGTATTGTATCATTAAGTCTGCCAAATACGAAGGGGCGAGAGAACATACTTCGAGTGCATGCTCAGAAACTTCCTGGTTTCGAAGAGGGCAAGGGTATTGATCCGCAGCGTGCTAATTCATTGGGGGTTGGTGCCAAAGTTGATCTATCGGCTGTTGCAGCGGCGACTTCGGGTTTCAGTGGAGCAGAGCTCGAGTTCCTAGTCAATGAAGCTGCTATACGGGCAGTGCGGCGAGTGAGCTCGGCTCTCCGGAATGGCGATTCATTCGTAGCACCAAATGTAACCGCGGCGGACTTCGAGTCCTCATTGGAGAATTTTTTCAGTACCCGGAAACCGAAGTCGAACGTGAATGACTTGTGGAAGAATGTATGGCAATCGTAGTAACCCAAGAAGGAGGAGTCCCCACCAGGGGTTACGATGAGCTCAAGTTTTATCGGAGGCGGGATGACATCTGTTGTGCACTGTAGATACATCAAAATGGATAATTTTGTTTGGCAGCTTTCTACTTTATTTTAGCCTTTGCATCGTTTTGCGCAACCGCATAGCAGGCTGAAGCTAGCTGCATCACGTTGACTATTTGCTTCAACACACAGCCAGGTATCACGGCTAGAAGGAGGGCTTCCAATACGGAACCATACCAGCTGCTTCCCGAAAACTGACGAACGTACGCGATGATGTATGTTGATTCAGCACCTACACAAAGATAACCAAAGAAAGGGTAGGATCCGTAATATGCTCGGACAAGGTAATTTCTGGTGGCATTGGCTGCGTCTCCTTTGTGATGAACTCCAAGTACAGCGGTACTGTACATCTGGCACCAATGAGAAGCAATGTCTAAACATATTAAACCGAGAAAACCCAATCGAAAAACAGGAAAGCCGATACGTTCATCGTGTGAGTGATAGTCTCCGCTCAGGACGAAGAGGAGGCCTAAAGTAGATAATCTGTCAGTCAACATATCCATCAATCCACCGAACTCTGAGGTTTGGTCAAGCTTTCGTGCAACGAGTCCATCTAGAAATCAAGTTGAAAGCAGGTTTAGTCATTGAAGTGGGTTGTTCACACACTGCAACGCACAGAACACCACCCACCGAATAGATCCCCTACAAAGCTAGCCAGGTACATTGAAATGGCCAAGAGCCAATGCTGTTGAAAGGCAATCATCAAGAACAAGGCAGATCCAGTAAGGAAAATGCGCCCATAGCCGATTAAGTTAGGAACATAAAGCAAAACCTGCTGTGGTGTGACTATCATTTGAGTTCTGGTGGTATGTACGAAAGGATTGGAGATTGTAACAGAGTGAATGAGGAACTGAAGAGGGAATTGACAACACATACTTGCTTGACAAACGTACGCCCTTCGTACACCCTAGTACCAGTTCGGGTACTGAATTGGTCCTGACAGTACTACACTGCACAGGCTACTTCAACAAATCGATTCTGACCTGCTGACCATTGCCGTGAATGATTGTTGTATCGAGGGACAAAATCAACACTAGGGAGATAGCTATGAGTATGACTTTTCTGGTGAATGGTAACAATTCGCGACCCATAGTTTTCGATTAGAAGGCGATGTGCAAGGAAATCATCTACATTGAAGCAGGTTACAATAGGACAAGTTCAATTTGTGCCATAAATCTCTCAAGATCATGTTTTAGCAAAGAAAAACAATTTTTCAGATCCCCTCCAACATTGAGAAGAACGTTTTTAGATTTTGTCGCAACGCTTTGAACTTTTCAGAAAGGAAACTGGCAAAAAAGTATCTCAATGACGGCAAAAGCCTTCCATCAGCTTACACTATCAGCACCTATTCCTCCGTTCAACACACTGTCTTGCATGTGTCTAAGCCAGAGGGACAAGATGAGGAAACGATAAAGTGATACAGTATGATTCGTACATCTTAGGCGCAGATCGGAAAGCGCTGGATTTCGCCATTTTTCTTAAGTATATTTCAAATTCTCGGTTTCTAGCCATACCGAAAAGAAATAACAAATGGAGATCGACCCGAACATGGCACTTATCATAAACATCGTAGACATATCATGGACAGAAGAAGTTAGTCGTCAAGAATACACTTTGACGATCCGAGAAGCACAATGGCTGGCTAGCTTTTCAACATATCCTCAAGATCATCAAGTCCGAGATCATCGTCATCATCAAATCCAGCTAAGTCAACATCCCCAAAATCGCCATCAACCGATGCAAGGAGCGCATCCATGTCGTCTACATCATCGTCTGGGCCTGGTATGTCTTTTTCCTCATTTGCTGAACTGATGACGTTTGAAGAATCGTCCCCGCTTCCCGCGATAGAAACATCAGCCGATCCTTCCTTCTCTACAGTTTTCGCTGAATTTGTCTTTGCGCTAACTTCCTTGCCTTGTTCCTTGGTTTCCGACTTTGCAACTGATTCGTTGACTATTTCATCCGAATCCTGGTCCAGGGCATTCAAAGCATCCATCAAGGAGTCTTTTTCAGGGGTAGCTTTGGGCGTTTCTTGTGTTGGGATGGCTTCTGTTGGTAAGAAATCGAATTCGTTGCCTATACTAAATTGAATCTGAGTGCTAGATCCCTCTTCGTTGGTAGCAGCTCTGTGCCCAGGCTGATCTACTTTCCGTTTCCTTTCTCCTCGACGCCTTCCAACAGTTGGACCACACAAAAGATCATCATTCTTTTGCATGGCACGATCTTTCTTTCTAGATGAAATCACATCCCAAACTCTTGAATCACCATTCAGCATTGTATCAAAAGATGATGCTGTGATTACCGGTCCTTTCCCTTTTTCGGGTTCAGTTCCTCCTCGCCTCTGTGTATCTTCTGCCACATCTTCCTGGTTCTCAAAGTGCTTAATTGCAGTTTCAGTATCGACTTCTTCGAAGATTAAATCCAGAAAGAAATCATCGGGGTACCGGTTATCGGAACAAGCTCCATCTAATTGAGTCTTTGTAAGCCGCAACACACTAGGCGGGACGTACCCTGTATGGAATGCAGCACGAAACATAGACACCCGTTGATTCTGACGAGTCAAGTGTCTGCAACGGATCAAGATATCTCCCTGAATCACTTCCCCGATCTCAAAAGGAACTGTGCCATCGCATACCTGGACAAATGGAAGATCCTCTTCCGACTGGTTTGAATCTAGCGTGGCGGCCGTCGTAAACATAAGCCTCCCGGCTTTGAAAACTTGCTGTAAAAGAGCACGAAACAAACTTTTCAATCACTACGCAGGAGAGTGACAACAGGACCAATAACGATGGCAACGTACCAAGTATGGCGCACACCCCAAAATATGGTCATTTGTTTGGATATCCATTTGTTCCGTCTCTTGAACTAAGCTGTCTCGTTGTGGGCCTACCGCGAACTACAGTCAAAAGATATGTCAGAAAACAGCCACAAGAACATAGTAGTATGATATCGCAAATGATGGTCACCTTTGGAGCTTCGCTGAGAATTATCCGTTTCAGTAGCAGAGGGGTCTGAGATGGCCGTACTCCGTCCAAAATATTCTTGAAGTAGGATGCGTATCGTCTTTGGGAAGGGATGGTCAAAGCGTTCGGTTGTATCTGTTTGCACCTGGCGATGTACGCTAGGGCGTCATTCACATTCGCAAATCCGCTCTCCCCCCTACCCAGTCAGACATAGCAAGAGGACTTAAAAGTTAGAACCGAAGAAAAATCGAACGTTAGGCATGCAGCGCTCAAGAAATACTCACATCCAGCAAAGAAATGAGGCCAGGACCATAGAGCTTCTTCCCCTCCCTGTCAGGCAGTGCACAACAGCCACATTTCTGACATCTGCTTTCATCCAATTCTCCATTGATATCAAAATTTTTAGAAGCAGACCCAAGGGGGGGCTCGGCGACCCAGGAAAGGAAAAAGTCAAGACTTGATCATCCAATATCGATGTGTCATACTCTACTTCCGATAGGTTGTAGACCAGGAATCGGCCCTCGTGCCTGCGCCCCAACAAATGACCGACAGCGGCCAGTTTTCTTTCAGCGGTAATCATAGGAAATTGCTTCGATGCCATTGCAGGATGACTCATACTGATAATTCTGTCAGTCAAATAAGTCTGAAGTGCCACGCAGGAACAGTGGGGCGCAGTTAGAAAGACAAGGAGAGAAAAACAGTTGATATAAATTCAGAAGGTACTCACGACCTCAGTATCTCTCAGTGCCTCGGTGTCCAAGGGAAGCCGTGGATCTCGCTTGACAAACCCTTTCTTCCGCAGCGAAAAACTCTCTTCAATCTTTGCTCTTTCAGCATCAACAGCTTCTTTGGTTACCTCTACAGTTCTCTTCGTAGTCTCCACAACTGAAGACCACCGCATTTGCAAGTTCTGAAGAACTGTCGCTTGATTCAAACCAACAACATTCAGCTGCGCAGTAGCTTTGGAGCTGTCGATTCTTTCACCGTCCTCTGAATTGTCTTCGGTCAAGCCCTGACTACGACTGGTCTTTTCTAGAGCTTCCGCAAAGTGCTTTGTCGCTTGCTTTTCGGCATCATTGATTGCTTGGGTGCTCTTCTCAATTGCGTCCGTTAGCCCTCTGCTGGCCTTCTCTGTGAAGGAGGACCACATTTAGTGAGAGTGGATCAGGGAAGATAATTGACAGATGACTTTCATATGATTAATCTGGAATATGCCATGCCTGTCCAGAATATTACGATCTCATTGCTCCAGGTGTACTGTAGTTGATTGATTTTGTCCCGCTCTTGTCGTAGCGACACAATCACCCAGCTGTGCCACGTGCTACAGTCCACCATATCTAGTGTATTGCCAGTACTTTATCAACTTGGAGACAGCCTGCACGAGTCGAAACTAAGGCTGTGTCTCTTTGAGACATTTTCCAGACATTCCCAGCAGACACACGTGAAAGGCGGAGCTTCATTCGACTACACTTTCTGGGATGGGAGACTTGGCTCAATTGGCAACAACTATGAGGTTGGTGACAGACCAGTTGAAAATGTGGGATTAAATGAGTTTAGGGGCTAATCTAGTATATCTTTCTGTAGTTCATGACTTCTGTTGTGCCATCTTGTTTCAGTCTTAGATTTCGTTGTTGGAAGAGAGTTTCCTCTGGGTGTTCAACTGCATGTGTCAGCATCTCAAATTCCTATTCCTTCGATTCTGTGAAGGCCACCAGAATCTTGGCTCCTCCTTGAGGATGATGCATCCTGGCCCTCTGTGGTTGGGTCATCTGCTTTTGTCATCTGGTGAGTCAAGGTGGAGTTTTCTGTTTCTTTTTCTCCATCTTCAGGTGGTTTTGTTGTTTGGTTTTGTGGTCTACTGTAGGAGTTTCTGAGACTTCTACACAAGGATGACCATTTTCAGACTGTAGAACTTCTAACAAGTGTTGCGCGTCCATGTCAGGAGCGACACGGTGCTATGGGAAGTGGATGATTGTTGTGACAACTGGCACAATAAGAGAATGTGACGTGGCGTATGAATTTGACAGCGTCATTTCGTTCACTACAGTACCCGGATGTTCAAATAATCTGGCAGGATGCGTACAGTTGCTCATAACCTATTTAGTATTCTCAGCACGCATTCTAGATTTCGGGTTTGCCCCACTCTGTCTGCAAACCCCAATGGGGCTATTATAGTATCTCTCTCCCAAAACAACAATCGTCAACGATCATCAGGTTCCGCAATACCCCTACAAGCATCTCAGGAGTCATCGCGATGATAGATCAAAAGGCATTCTTTTACATGTGCCTATTAAGCGTGCAGTTTGGAATGCAGCCAACTCTAACTAGAGAATTCACACCGAACAACGTTTGTCGATCCACAGTCATTTTGATGCAGGAGATTCTGAAGCTCATTTTTGCTTACTCGATGCTGACAATAAGCGGCTCCAAAGCGGAAGCCTTCTCGGGTAAGAATTAATGCGGGCTATATCTGGGCGCAAAACCATTCTAACTCTGTTCCCATGAACAGGATGGAATCCTCGAACTTGGGTAAATATTGCAGTCGTCCCAGCTGGACTTTATGCCTTGCAAAACGTTGCCGCTCTTCAAGCATACCAAAACCTGGACGCACTAACATTCAACGTATTAAATCGTGAGTGAAACATAGAGTTCATCCGACTGCTGCTCTCTGCTTCAACCAAGAAATCAACCTCATGCCGCTCTCTTGACTCACCACCGCCAGAAACGAAGACACTTTCAGCTGCTTTGTGTTGTTACTTGGTAATGGGTCGCAAACAGTCGAAGATACAAATTATCAGTCTTTTCCTTCTGCTTCTTTCTGCTCTCATCATGGAGGGATTGATAACATTGGAATCGAATGTTTTGGCTTCGCACTCTCTGGAATGGGATTCGATGCATTGGACTCATGGGGTTGCACCAATCATGCTTGCAAGTTTCATCAGTGGCTTATCAGGGGCTCTTTCGCAGAAGAATCTGCAACTGGGAGGTGGTGGTAGAAACCCATACCTATTCAGCATGGAGTTGTGTGCAGGATCCATTCTTATCCTTAGCCTCAGTTTGATTTTCAGTGCAGACGGCAAACAAATCGCAGTCGAAGGGTTCTGGAATGGGTGGACCCCGCAGACGTGGATTCCTATTGTAAGCAACTCGATTGGTGGGATAATTGTTGGTTTAGTTACTAAGTACGCTGGGTCCGTCCGTAAAGGTTTTGCCCTCATATTTGGCATCTTGCTGAGTGGAATATTTCAAGCTTTCTTACAGCCTGACGTCGGCGTATCTAAACAGCAGACAATGGGAGGAATTTTAGCTGCTATCAGTCTGTGGTTGCATTCAGCCCATCCGTACGAAGGACGAGAGAAGTCGAAACAAGACTAATAGTTGCGATTCTCGCAGCCTTGGTACCATAGTACACCGTCTCCAAGTGCTACCAGCTTTTCGTTTTTCTGCGAGTTAGCTGGTTGACATCACCGTTCCGATACGAAGAGACTTCGTCTCCGCCCCCACTTTGAGAGCAGCTCAGCTCGATATTACCGTTTTGGTTCAATTGAGCTGGCTGTAGACCGCAGTTGCGCTCGGGGCCGTTCTATACCACATCTATTCTCAGAAGAGGGCCGTTCAAAAACAAATCAACCCTCTTTCGGACTACACTTGTTACCGCACTGCGATGCTGCAGTTTTTTGGACTCGGGGGGCTGTGGAAATAGCCAAGATCCACATTAGCGTTTTATATTACCGTAGCGTCAGATTCGTATATCCCAAGGTATAGCGTGAACCATACATCAGCGGACAGGCACACGGACGGGCTAGGACGACTTATACGAGTCTCGTGCACAACGAAATGGTCAACGGTAGAGCAAAGGACTTTCCTTGCCTCCTCTTGTGGTGGAATAAGAATCGAAGATGATGCTGTTTCCTGAAAGCAAATACAAGTTCGTTGTGGAGACGCCATATGGAAGAGGCGTCGTTCTGAGAACTCGCCACCCGGAAGATGACATAGTCGTAAGGGAGATCGATCTCTCAGATTTGAGGCAACATAGAGTTTCTGGAAGCCGGAAGTGCTTTATGCTGTTTTCGCCATCAGATTATCCACCTGCAAAACCACAGCTAGGTGATGAAGTGATCACCCTATTTGGCAGAGGAAAGGTACGAGGTTTCGGACAGTCATTCCAAATGCAAATCATAGGCTCAAGTAAATAAAATCTGACGGATTTGACCAGGTCATAGAAGAGCGATATCATCAGATGGTCGTCGTGCGAATCTCTTCGTGGCGACTAGCCCGGCGAGCAGTGGTAAGCTGTTCCCTTTCGGCTGATGCGCTCCGCGTTGTCAAACCTCCCAGTGTCAGCGAAATGAATGTTCATGAGAAAATAGAGTACGCGCAAGAACTTAAAGGCGAAGCTGCTGATAGATTTGTGGCAAGAAACTATGCAGACGCATTAAAGATCTACTCGGAAGCCATAGATACAGTGCGATATGTGCAGCACACGACTGGTTCATCGAACGAGATAAGGTATGTTGACGGAGGGAATGACATGAGCCGACTACTTGGCATTGCTTATCTATCTGTTTTTTACCAGA
The DNA here is from genome assembly GCA_019693525.1 of Cylindrotheca fusiformis. Lineage (NCBI taxonomy): Eukaryota > Bacillariophyta > Bacillariophyceae > Bacillariales > Bacillariaceae > Cylindrotheca > Cylindrotheca fusiformis. The sequence continues at coordinate 11,087 of JAAMXS010003942.1, read as the reverse complement.
GCAGATCTCTTGGTAGTAATGATTACGTGCTGCAATAATGCTGGTACCTGTTCTCTTCTCTTGAAGCGATGGGACGGAGCTTACAAATTTGGAAAGAATGCATTGGTCCTTCTGGATGCGCTGTATATGAAAAGGAGGGAGAGTAAGATCCTCAGCCTCTTGTACAAAGAAGGACTCAGTGAGGCGAAAATCTTTGGTACATGGAAGGTAAAAAGCCTCTTCTTAGTTGCAAGAGGTTTATCAGAGAGACATGAGACAAGGCAAGCGCTAGCAGGAGTGAAACAAGCAATTGAGATAATCGAAGGCTACAAGAGAAGGTCAACGTCGATGTATCAACAGCTCCATGCACAAGAAAAAGAGGCCCGGAAAATGCTGAGCAACTTGAGACAGAAACTGAATGCGGAGAAAAAGAAAGAAAAAGAACGAGCTATTGCCATGTTTGGGGGTTCGGCAAATCATCGGCAAGGCGATGCCGTCGCGAAGAATGAGGAAACGTGCTTAATTGAATCAAGAGCGGAGAAGAGTGACCAACGAAGCATTATGACGAGTTCTATACCGGCAGAACATGCCATCAACTGCGAGGAAAGCACAAATAGTCGAACAATGGAAGATGCTGTCCCGCCTAAAAGTGTCAGCTTCTCTGACGGGAGTGTCCCTGGACATGTCGATGATGAAGAAGGGACATCATTTCTTGAGGAGCACAAAGAGGCCTTGCTGCTTCTGGCTGTCACCGGCTTAGGAACAGCAGTTGCCCTGCACTTCATGAATAGAAGAAGTTAACAGAGATCTGTTTTTGAGATGACAAGGCTTTATGGAATGCCTAGGAATTAGGTACGACACTTGCGAATGTCATGTCCACTGATGAAGCACAGCCTTTGCCGTTAATTCTTGGGAAGTTGTCTTGGAGCCAAAGGATATGGGTTTGTTATCTGACGCTCCCCAGTTCCACGGTGAGCCTGTGGAGTGCAATCGTGATTAGGACAAGTGGAGTTTTCCAGATGAATAAGGACAACACATGCAGATTGAGTGCTATTGGCTTACTGTAAAATCCTACGGAATGAGGAAGATTGAGACAGCATGGCAAGTTCTTAAGATGTATCCCAAAACTTACTCCTTCCAGTAGGTGATGTGAGTTAACGATACCTCGTATCTTTATCGCAAGCTTAATGTCATATCTTAAAGGTTGTCTTTTCAACAAAAATGGCAAGAACTCTCAGCATCTGCTTTCGTTGCAAGATCTTATTCTACAAACCTCTGTTGATGGAAGCATTGCAAGTTCTTATTCTACGAACCTCTGTTGAAGGAACCATTACTTCCATCAATCTTTCAGTGTCTTATCAATTGTTAGTCTTCTGGGGCCTGCTAAAGATTGTTGGACAGACGTAAGGACCATACGAATCTATTGAGTCAAGCTAGTAGTATTTCCTGTAGAGGTTGTGTGGTTTTGGAAGAGCCCCCGGATTGTTTTTTGCAATTTTGGTCATCACGATTTTCGTTTTTGAGTCCAACAAGATACATACTTATGCTCATAGTCTGATTCTGGGACATGCTGCACTAAAGTATTTGGTGAAAAGTGAGTGCTAAAATCTAGTTTCCTGACCGTTGTACGTAGTTGCACGCGCCTGCGATGGATCCGACGCGCACTTTCTACTCAGTATTGTCGCTACGACAAGTGCGACATGTCCCAAGTCTGCATTCTGCACGTGGTTGACGATCCCACAGAAGGTTGCGGTGTTGATTTCATTATTTCGAGTGTTCGAACTGCGGAGGACTGAGGATGGCAACAGTCACTGATAAGGGCCATTCATCGGACGATGAGGACGATCAGAAAATGTCTGTAGTCGCATTGTCACCTGATTCTTATTCACCAAGCGCTGCAGGGTCTGTGATAGAGGCTTTAGATACTTTTGGGGGCACTGTTTTGATTCGGATTCAAAATATTGCTTCTACGGCAAACTTTGGAGTCAGATTAGATCTCAAAAAAATTGCTTTGAAGTGTCGCAATACGGAATTCAATCCGAGACGATTTGGAGCTGTGATAATGCGATTGAGAGAACCTCGAGCTACAGCTCTTATATTTTCAAGGTAAGAAGATGGTTTCAGCGACAGACCAATGTGGTCTGTGGATAAATGATGTTGGACAGTGGACTCACGAGACGCTGCTGTAGTGGTCGTTTATGCGTAACTGGAGTAAAATCTCTGCACAATGTTCATTTAGCATGCAAGAAATTCCATTATATCATTGAACGCGTTGGATTTCAGCCCGTACCCAACTTCGATATGAAAGTGCAGAACGTAGTAGGTACTGCTGACTGTGGATTCCCAATACGACTGGAAGGATTGGTGTACGCTCATTCAACTTTCGCGAGTTACGAGCCTGAGCTGTTTCCAGGATTAATATACCGTCTACTCAATCCTAGGGTTGTTTTTCTTATCTTTGTATCAGGGAAGATAGTAATTACAGGGGCGAAAAGAGAATCGGATCTGGCAGCCGCCTTTTCAAAGCTATTTCCAGTTTTGGTTGAATTTAAGAAGGAGAATGTCGCCGACTTTCCACCCAACGAGTCAAAGGAAACGCCAACTCAACCTTTACAAGAAATTTCCCGTAACGAAGAGTCCACCTCAGAGAAACAGATGGAGGAAGTGTAACGGTCCCACTCGTAATAGAAGACTGTAGTATATTGCTAGAACTTATGATTTAGAATTCCTGACCTGTGATTTAGCAACTGATTTGTTTGAAGCGTGCCCAGATAAACACTGATTCTTACTGGATATGCTAGAGACAGGGTTTTATTTCACATCAAATCCCTCGTCGCGAAGGCACATTTTGTGAGCTTCGATCAGCTTCTTGCATTCTTCCGACTCTTCCCCTCGAAAAACGATGCATTCATCTCTAGCCTTCTTTGTATCTGGGCAACAGCAACAAATTGGCTTGCCAGTTTTTATCCCCAGCTTCTTCTGTTTTCCCTGACCACATAGAGTGTCATGAGTGTTGGCTTGTGTGTGACGAACCCCAACAATTCATTGATGCTTACCACTTCTGCTGCGGGTGGTGCTGGTGTTGAGTTTCCTTGTCCCATTTTAGCACTAATATGTATAAGGTCTCAAGAATTGTGAATTGTGCTAGCGACACAAAACAATCCCATCTAGTGACAAGAACTTTTCAACTTGGAGCGTCATCGATAAAGAAAGAGAAAATGCGCGGCCACGCGCGTGGGATCTTGCATGTCATTTTCGGTTGATTACTCCTTTTGGCTAGCCAGTACTGTATTCATCTCAAGAAATGCTCCACATTTTGGTATGCCATGACTTGATGCTAAAATGAATAAAGGGTTCTTTACAGTTTGGAGGACGCAAGTACATTTCATGCAATTCCCACGGGATTGCAGTTTGGGGTCATTCTATGACCTAACGTTAGTATGACTACTTCAAACAAGCTGAATTATAACTGCTGCGTTTCCTAGCAACTAGGAAAACTCCGGTGACCGACGAGAACAAAAAGTGGTTGCATATCATTCACCACGATCGGCAGTGTGTCTAGTACTCTTCAATGAAATTGCGGTGCCACCGTCCGCAGATTCTCGTTGATCAAATCAATAAATTCTTGCGCTTCTTGGGTGCCTCCTTCGTTCGCTTCGACAACTAATCGGAGGTCCTCGACAGCTGCTGCAACTTCCGAATTGAAAATCTTGAGTTTCTTCGCACCATAGTACACTGCCTTCCCTCGTCGGAGAAGGCTCTTCATATGGTTTTTGTCGAGAACAAGCGCTGCGTTCGCTGCATCTCTTGCTGCGGCATATTTCATCATGCGCAAGTAACACTCTGCTTGATTCGATAGAATTTTAACCAATTCATCACGTTGTTCGGGAATCAAGTACATCCCTGGCACGCCAATCAACTTTTCGGCGGACAAATAACTCCTCAACGCACTATTGTATTGACCTCTTTGAAAGTTGCGGTTCCCCTTTTCTCTCTCACTTTGCACGGAAGCAAAAACGTCGTCATTGATTCTTATCGCCTTCCCTCCGCGTTCTCGGATGCGGCGGCTGTTTGCTGCATCTGCCCACGCTCGCTTGCCTTCCTTCTCGCCAAATAAATACGCAAAGTACCATAGGCTTGAAAATACTCCTGGTTCTACCTCTTCCAACCCGCACTTAACACACTCTTGCACACTTTTTCTTTCCTGGAAGAAATCACCGGTTGCTGGGTCCTTCCTTGAGTGAACAACGGATACCATCCGCCTGCCATCTTTCTGCACATCATCCAACAAAAGATCATTCCCCCGATAGCAGTAGTCACCAAATTCCTCAAGATCACTGATCTCGCCTTCATCATTGTCGAAAAGAACAATTTCGTCGCAACTATCCTCGTCTTCCTCGCGCAATTGAGGAACGGACCGGTGAGAAAAGAGGGACGAATCTAGATCACATTCCTTTTGCCTTAAAATCTCCATAGTGGATACAGCGGTGAAGTCGACAAAGAACTATAATGCTAGACTGAAGAAAACATTCAGCTTCCGATCATTGCAGTATTCTAATAAGAAGGTCTGCTGAGGCCGTTCTCAAGTCGTTGCCTCGCTGTCCGTTCGTACGAGGACTATGTGTGATCTGATGTTCGCGCTATACTTTCTATACCTGCATCACGAACGACTACGAAATGGGGCGGCTGGCGACATGGGTGGTCGGAGACACATGGTGTACACGAACACAACCTCCAGTACCCAATCTACACACGACTGGAATTCAAAATGATCCTGCGTCCGTCAGTACGCCGTCCATAGCACTGAACGCCATCCACCTCAAAGAAATGGAAAGAAAACACTTTTTGTTGTTGCAATCTTTCAAAATTGCGTTCCCATCTTTCCTACTGAACATAAAAGCACCATCATGCAGGAACCAAACGGACTCGAAGCGGCGGAAATATCTCGTCAAATAAAGAAGCTTGTCAAAGAACTTCCAGACATTCGAGAAGATGCTAATAGATTGGATGAACTTCGTCGCTTGTTTGCTCGCTTGGTAGCTTCAGGAGATTTTGATTTTGGGTCACCTATTCCTGGCAATCCTGCTAAGGCCAAATGGCGTGCTTTTTTGTCGAAACAACACAAAGCTATGGTCGCACAACTATGTGCAAGGATAGCCGATCGACGTCATTCCTCTATTCGGTGTCTTTTTGGTGTCATCGCTGCATCACCTGTGACTAGCAAGGAAACAAATGCCGAATTCGTTAACTCTGATTTGCTAGAAAAGTGGCTTCAAGCCATCACACAAGTTGAAGCCGAAGAAATGGACAAAGGAATGAGGCGCATGCTGGAGTCAGAGTTCTTTCGCCCGTACCGTGACATACAGTATTATTCGTTGGGGTCTATCACAAGGCTAGCTACGGCAGAATATAAGCAAGCCGCTGGTTCGGTGTTTTCCAGAGTTGGAGAGATATTATTGGAACTTTTAATGATGATCCCATTGCAACCTTCTCCTGCAGAATTTGAGTCACAAAAGTGTTTGTTCCAAACGCCTGAAGGCACCAGCATGGATGAAATGTACGCGAGCGAAAGGGATGAAGACAATGCAACAGTAACAGATGGGGGGAATGATGCAAGTGAATCTGAAAGCGACAGTGATAACTCGGGTTGGCGGCCTTCAAAGCGTCTGAAAACTGACCGTCAAAGACCATCCTACCAGCAATTCAAACTGTTCCGTCGGGAATACCAACGAGCATGGCTCGCAGTTCTGAAGCTCCGACTCCCTATTGTGTCTCTGAAGCGCGCGCTTCAGTTCCTACCAGATAACGTTTTGAATTCTACTCCCAACCCACTGAGATTCTGTGATTTTTTCATGCAGGCGTACTCTGACCATGGACAAGGAGTTGTTGGGGTTTTTTCATTGGATGGGCTGTTTATCCTGATCACTGAACATGGGCTTGAATATCCAGATTTCTACAGCCAACTATATGCGCTGATTTCTCCTAGGGTTATGTATGCCAAGTATCGAGAGCGTTTTTTCTCTCTTCTAGGCAAGTGTTTACTCCGCAATGAAATGTTGCCAGCACATCTAGTTGCAGCTTTCGTGAAAAGGCTCTGTCGTTGCTCATTAAGTGCCCCACCATCTGGCGCACTTTTCGTTTTAGCCCTGGTGTCCAATTTACTTCGGAAGCATCCGGAATGTGGTTCTTTGATCCATCGAGGTGAGGGCAACGAAATCGAGGATATGTTCTCAGCGACACAAAACGATCCAACTATCTCAGAAAGTTTGAGGACGTCACTGTGGGAACTGATGGCTTTAGAGCGGCATTACCATCCAGCGGTGTGCACCATTGCACGATCAATAGGCAGCATCCAAGAGCTTAAGTCTCCCCTTCACGACATGGATATGTTTTCAGGATATACTTACAAATCACTTTTTGACATGGAACGAAAAAAAAAGACGGCGACAACGGCTCTTACCTTCAAAACACCTTCTTCGCTCTTTACCGATGATGATAGTTTCTCGAACATCCTTGCCAGTGGAAGAAGTGGAATGAAGAACACAGAAGGATACTAATCTATCCTTCATCTATATTGTCTGTTTTACGCTAGTTCTGCAGCATCTACATAATTTTAGATTGTCGCTGGCGTTCTCGCTCCTCTCGCCTGGCTCGACGCAGACGTAGGTCTTCGATTGTTGCATCTGGCCGTTTTATTTCTGTCGCTTCCTTTCTGCTTCGGCGTCGACGATGTCGTTTCCTATGGAGACTAGATTGTTTGGTAACTAAAGAATCTGACCGTGTCGGCAGGGATTTCCCAGAAAAACAATCTTCCTTCGAAGAAGCCTTCCTTGAAAGATTAGAATGCTTCGTTTTCCTTGCTTTCTGTTCGTGACAATGATCTGCAAAATCTCCTTCCTTGTTGCGTGGCAGAGTTGAGTTCGAAGTAGGCTTCTGATCATCGCTATTCCCACTCATCAAGTTAAAGACTTTCATTGGGTCGATTTCACGCTTGAGTTTTTGATCGACAAGCTTTCGCTTTCCTTCCTTTCGGCTGCTCGCCCCAACATGCTTGTCTTCAAGCCCACCAGTGTGGCGTGTTTTCAATCCCTTTTCCTTTTCTTCCTGAAAGAATAGATTCACATGCTGGAGTGGTTCTCCACCGACCAAATCGGGTTCTCCTCTGGACCCTTCGAGCTTCCTTTTCTTTGTCGCTTGCTCTCTTGAGTCCAAGTAGGCTTTCTCGTCGTGGAGTACTTTTTGTACATTATGAGGATTCCAGGGACAGTACGACTTTTTTGGGAGAATAATGAGTCTTCCAGACATTATCAGTTGTTTCCCACAGAGCTATCCCAGCGGAAGAAAAAAAGTTCGCCTCAAATCACAAACCCTTTCTTGAAAGAAAGCGATCTCGTTTGTTGCACGAGTATTGTTTGTTGCCAAAAAGGTTGAACTCTTTGAAAGACGCACCAGAAATTACCCCAATACACACACTGTAGAATCCTACGATACAAGGTCAGAAGAACTAAGACACCACAGCACGTTAAGGTGTGTCCTACAAGTCGAAGTGATACTGAGCGATGGTAGTTTCCACTACGGTACTGCTTATGCTTGAGTCATAAGTTGAAAAATGCTTGTAATTTGGACTCGTTATTACGTCTTCACAGTAGCTCATTTTTCTCTGTTTCCATCAAATCAATTGGGTCTAGGAACGGTGATATTGCACTATGCACAGTGCGACTATGAGGCTCATCGGGTGTAACTAGGGCTTTGCCAATACAGTCGCTCGAATCATTCTCTTCTCTGACACATTTTTCTGAATCTTGTGATTCACCCTTATGGAAGCAATGCTCGTCGCTTCTTGCTATGTTTTTGTTTTCATTTGGAGAAATATCCCGCTCTACACTTCCACTCGTAGTCTGGCCATCACCATCCTCATTTTGAACAGGGTCGATTTGGTTGTTCTCGTCTTCATGATCACTAACCTTCGTTTCCTGCGGTTCTTCTGTGGTTTCTAAGACGTCCTCTGGTTCCTTTGGCTCTAATTTCAACAACCTAGGGGACGGCTGCATCGTGTGCTGTGGCTCTAGATTCGCTCGTGGGGGTGGCATCTTTTTATAAGCCCCATGGCCAAAGTCTGGTTTGTTTTCGGTTTTGGACTGTCTCTGACGGAAAACGGGTGGGAAAGGTAAGCGCAGAGGGCTAAAGGCAGTCTCTATACACCTCGTTTCCAGTCGCTGGGGCAAAATTGGTCGCATTAACTTCACGAAGAATCGATTCTGCCACCCGGGAATGACCTGTGTGTCTCCATCTAAGAGCGACATGATGCCCAAGTGGGCCACTGACTCTGCGGTCTTGGAGTAAAATGGCAAATACCAGCACAATGCTCTCGCCATTCCTGGAGAAGAATGTCTAAATCCAGTTGTTACTGGCCCTGGTATCAAACAAGTTACACCTACTCCATGTGTTTCCAACTCTTTCGCCATGGATAGAGCGAGCGACTTGCCAAAGGCCTTTGTTGCACCATACAAAGCCGCATTTGGTGCGGAAGAGGCAAGGCCCACCATTGATGACACCATGAGTATCCTTCCCCGATGCCGACGCTTCATGTCATGGCCATAAAGGCAACTCAATTTGGCATTTGTCAAAGCATTCACATTTATCATGCGTTCCAGATCGGACACACTCGTGTCAACACAGACACCTTCAATGGCGACACCTGCATTGTTTGCAAGAATATCTACCACGATGTCATTTTCTGAGGTTGTGCGATGAATATTTTCTGCAGCGTCAGCCTTTGAAAGATCGGCCTGAAGCACGAAACACTTCACACTGTAGCATGCCTCTAGATCATATGCAAGTGCTGTCAACCTTTCAACATCCCTAGAAACCAGAACTAGAGGTATTCCCCATCGAGCAAGCTCGACTGCGATTGCCCTACCAATTCCCTGAGATGCGCCTGTTACCAAGGCGTATCCCTGTCCGTCCTGTCTATCACCTGCATCTCCTATCCCAGCCCCACCTCTGTTTTGTTTCTGGTAACGATTGGACCCTCTTTTAATCGCTTGAAGAGCTACAAGCTCATCGAAAATTGTTTGCCTTCTGATTCTTGCAGCTTCCCTCTTCCGAGCAACTTTTGCATGGTTCCAGTCAGCAAGTATGGATTGGAAGTTCCGTGGTCTAGGGGCAATACCAAACAGGTCGGCCAAATGCTTCCGCAGACTCGGACTCAAATTATCGGCATGAGCGAGCTCTTTCTTAATAGTTTCATTGCCATTCTCTTTCGCGGCTTGTTCCGCAGACTCCAGAACAATCAGTTCTGGTTCCGGTTCCAGCTCCGGAAGGAAAGGTGGCAAAATAACACTTGCTTCCGACACGCTGTGATATGGCAGTAAGGGAGTTAATCTGCGCTTGCGGTGGACCTCCTGTGGCGTCAAAACCAAAAACATTAGACAAGCGCACTGCACGAGTAGCATTCCTTTTCCGCACCTTTCAGGCTAAATGGTGAGACTCACCATATCTGCCCAACTGAGTACCGTTAAGACCAGGCCGCCACAAGCTATAGAGCGCACAAATGGAAGAGAGAAGAGAGGGACAATTTTGCGAGACAAAGCCTTTGTATCCTTTAGATTATCCCCAAAAACTCTTGTCGGAAAGCTTGCAAGCACAAGGAATGGTGGTAGTGCGGGAGGCAGATGAAAATACAATGTTGCGCCAATCTCTTTGACTTGTCGTGCACCAATCCTCGTCCGCTGTTTAAAGTACTCCTGGGAAAAGAGGTTGCAAGTTTTGAGAGGAATGCATATACCATGGTTTCAATATTCGTCGCGTATCACCTCGTGTACCGTACCCAAAATAACGACGCGGAACTTGGATATGAGCTCGTAGATGCTGAGTGGTTGGGGTTGCCTTCTTGTGGTGTGTTTGATCTCCGTAGCAAGTTGAAAGGCCAAGGAGGCCAAAACTGAGACTTCTTGGGAGGCTGTCGTTCAGCTGATACTAAAGAGACGGTATTTTGAAGCGACGAAAGAGATCGCCGACATGCCGCATCGTTGATGCGATCGATCTTCCTTTGCCTGTCCCTCTGTTTGTCAAGCATCAGATAGTTCGCATCTTCAAGGACTGCCTGAAATGGGCTTCGAGGAGTCCCTCCCGCATAGAACAGATTCTGGATCAAGAGCAGGGTAACGAACTTCCCACCATGTAACATCCTCCACCTTCGATACAGCTTCCTTGCATGAGTGACTATCATCGTTTCACTTTTTTCTAGAAAATCCATCAGTTTTGCCAAGAAACTGGAATACTGGAACGTTTGTGCGTAGTCTAACGTAGACAGTGCGCAACCAAAACTGAAGTTTAGCCTCTAGCTAGTCTAGGTCGGAGAGGTCGACCGACACGCGTGAATCGTCGCAGTCGATTCACGCGAGGGCTCGCGCGAGCGAGCCGTGTCGCAGAAGTCTCACGAAAGGTGCAGAGTCTTGCGACACGCAAGCATGGAGGAGTGAGCAACGGCTGATCAAGAGGCAGGCAGCAGCCGGAGCTCACTCCTTTCATGGACGAAAACAGTGATTGATAGCCTTCGCTACTAGCACTGTTTCCAGCTTGTTCTTTTCTTCTCTCTGGCTTGGTCCAGTTCTCCTCTGTGCTGTTCTTTGGTGGCTTTGCCCGCTTGGTTTGGCCCTCCCTTCTTTCTTGTTGGGGCCTCTTGTCTTTCTGTTCTTTCTCCTTCCTCCGTCATGGCCGTGTTCGCTGTGGCAGCCTTTGTGGCGCCCATTTCATTTCAGCTGGAGTTGTGGTGGGTGCAAAGGCTTTTGCCTTTGCACTGCAGGCAGATGGGTCTCGGGATTAATTCAGTCCCGAGCCCCATCTCACACCACAACAAACCACGGAGCAGGACTAGCAGGAACGAACAGGATTGGCTATCTTCGATAGTCTAACGTAGACAGCAGCAACGGAGAACTGAAGTTTAGCCTCTAGCTAGTCTAGGTCGGAGAGGTCGACCGACACACGGGTATCGACGCAGTCGATTCACGCGAGGGCTCGCGCGAGCGAGCTGTGTCGCAGAAGTCTCACCGAATGAATATCGCTGCTGGGCGTGCCGGTGTAACGGTAACCGAGCCGGGCGATTA